>APFE030768618.1:0-52733 GCA_000404065.3 Pinus taeda | reverse complement strand
GCTCCAAGTGGTTCATGCATCCCATACAAGGAGGAACTAATCCCTTGTTGAGAGGAGTTATCCCTTTGAAGGAGGAGCTGGTAACTGATCTCCATTGCACTATAAATTGAGGCATTGGGTCAGTGGCCAGGGAGGTTAAAAGCTGAACTTTTGAGGGTAAATGCTAGTGAAATCAAGACTTCCTATTGGAGCTTAAGAGGAGAGATCACATACCTTTTTGGCCCCATTAGGGAGTGAGTGAAGCTTGTCAAAGTAGAGGAGACTTCTTGTTGGACCCTGGAAGGAGCTTGTACAGCGTCAAGGCAAAGGTTGTAAGGTTCTTTTCTTTTGAATTAATACAATTAAGCTCATTTTTCTCAACAAGTATCTTATGCTATTTGTTTCATGGACTCCTTGACTTTCATGTTGAATATGTTTTATAATATTGGATATACAGGTGCTATTTAATTGTTTGCCTTATTTGTGCTTGCAGGTTTGCGACGAAGGAACTTACTTGGATCAAAGGAAAGAAGGCATCTCCGAACTTGCGTTGGACATGAGGTAGGCCCTTAAAACGCACTTGTTTCCATTACTTATAAAGCGCATTTAGAGAAACATAGTGTTTGATTGGTTGTTTGTCATTAGGTCTTCATTAGATTCTAGGAAGGTCTGTCTTGTCCGCAAGATCAACTGATTCCGTGTGACACCTCATAACTTTGATTTTGTTAGATTCACCTTAACACCATCATGTGATACAATCTGACCCAAATATTCCACTTCTTGAACCCCAAAGGCACATTATAAGGCTTTACATATAGTTGTTTATCTTCCAATTGATCTAACATGGATCTTGGATAGACTTCTAGGTCTAAAGTGTTCCTCACAAAGGAAAAAATGAAAGTCGAAGGATGCTCCTGAAAATAGTCTCATTGCAGAGATCTCTTCATTTTGAATCTAACGCAATTTGAATGGGTGAAAACGAACTTCAGAAGAAGAAGTTATTGTAAAACTAAATTGCCCATTGTCCTTTGAAAAGGAGGCATTTTCTTATTAAATGGGACTTAGGAGAAATAACGGCTTTCTAAAGGAAATCGCATCAGAAAGGCTCAAAGGGCAGACTTAAGCCAAAGGCATGAAGGATTCGCGATGAGCGATATGCGATTAAAGCGATCAGCGATATCGGTGATCGACAATCGGGAGATCAGAGGAGATAGTGCTAAGGACCATGCGACAATGCTAAGGGCCATGTGACGTGTGATTAGAGATTACGATCGACTGATCGCCAGATCAGCGATCGGCACACCCAAAAGGGAAGGACCTCTAGCACTGCGATATGTCGATATGCGATCAGTGATGGCACCGATATGTGGCAGTGCTGACTTGCGATTGCGATGATCGGATCGGAGGATCGACGTCGGCGATATGAGATTGCATCGCAATATTCCATGATATATGGAAAGAACCCCTGGGCCATTGTGATTGCGATTAGCGATAAGGACCCAGACCTGATAAGGATTATAGATGTGATTGCATAAATTTTGAGATCCGTATTTTCGGATTTTCTACGTATTCCTTTGTATTTGGGTTTTTTTACCTCCCGCCTATGCGATCGCGATTTGCGATGACAGGACAGACTCGATGGGTTTATAGACGCGATTCTATAATATTTGAAGTCTGGCTAAAAGGCAAATGATGTGTTTTTAACGCGTCTGCCTATGTATTCTGTTATGTTGTTGTTTTCAGGTTTTCGCTTGAAGAAAGGCCCCGATTCCTTTGTAACTACCCCTAATCATTGTGCCACGCTGCAAGCGGGCATTTTGTAGACAATGATGTGTTTGTAACACACAGAGCCACAAAGCAAGAAGCCAAAGGGTCATTCGAAGAGGCAGAGGAATGATCACGCACAGAGAAATGGACAAGAAGCCCCAGAGCTGGAAGAATGCCTCACAAAAGCCAGAGAGCACGATTGAGAGGCAGTGCAGAGATTGTTGAAGGTCGCTAGAATGTTGCTAAGGGGCGCTTGGAGGTCGAGCGAACCATTTATGCATGCAGACGCCAAGAGAAGATCGTGAGAACCAGAGCCAAGAGCGAGAGCACCAGAGCCACAAAGCCAGAGTGCTTGACAAAGGCATAGCCACCAGAGGTTGGAGGCAGAGCCTCAAAGCCACAGAGCTCAAAGCAGACTTCCAAGAGCCATGATGTTGTAGTGAAGCTGTAGAATAGTAAAGAGATCCAATGATCCAGTTTTTGCTGGTGTCCAGAGTGTGCTGAAGATAGAAGAAGGCATTCCAGAGACAATTAAGAGGATTCTGAGGGAGTTGGTGCAAGCTAGAGCAAGATCGCTCAAAGCAGTAATTGAAGGAGACGAGTCCAGAGAAGCCTAGATCTGTCTGCAGAGTGAGGACAGCCAGAGGGGTAAGATGGCATTCTAAGCCCATTGGTTCTTTGTAATCCAATGGAGTTGAGTGTGGAGTTTGTAAAATAACTTATGCCATAGTCCCAGAGAGCCTAGTCAAATTGACTAGATCTCAAGGAGACATAGCCCAAGAGTTTTGGGTGAACTCCATATTATATTGTTGTTATGTGTGATTGGTTGTTGTTGCTTTATTTGCTGTTATATGTTTTATATCAATTCAAGCAAATAAACTTAAAGCACATAAACAGTTAAAAACAAACACAAGCATACACCTATTTCAAGCATTATTAATTCTGCAATTGGTTAATCATAAGGTCTTGGAAATATTTAAGCTTTGGAAGTGGGAGAGGTTCTTGTAAGCTTGACAAGAAGCCTTTCGTGCCCCATTTTCAATCAGGTGGTATTAGAGCTTAAGATTGATTAACCCCACCTTCAAAGAAGGTTAGATCAAAATGCTTGATTGACAGAGGAAAGATTGATTGTATGAAAGGTGTTTAAACAGTCAGACGTTGATTGTATGCTTGTTTGCAGACTGACTATTGTTTGACTTTGCAGAGGTGAAGGGAAAGCAATTGATAGCTCAGTCCAGGAGAGGACAAAAAGGAAAAAGGGCTGAAGGCATTCTTCTTATCCCAAAGGACCTCAAGGCAATCCTTGAAGCACAAGAGGTTTGTTGCAAAAGGTTGTTGAATAAGCTCTTTATTAATCTTATTTGAAGTTCTTTTGTTCATTGGCATAATGACAACTTCTACAAGTGAGTCCTCAAATTCTTCTTTCTTCACAAGAGTCTTTGATGAAGACACGAAGCAAGACTTGTCCACCATGATGGATATGGTGAGAGAAATGTATGAGGATGGAAGGAAGAGTAGCATACTTAGATAGCAATTGAACTCCGTGGAGGAAGAGAAGCAGTTTCTTTTTGACAAATTGCAGGAAATGGAGAGGCAAGTTACTCTTTGTTTCCAAAGAAGCCTTAGTCAAGTATCAGCTTGAAGAAGAGGTAAAAAATTATTGTTTGTCTTCAAAGTTTTCTAAGAATGACTATATTGGTTCTTTTGAAAAACATACCAGAGGCATAGGTTCCAAGCTAGTGTCAAAGATGGGCTATGAAGGAAAAGGCTTGGGTAAACATGCACATGGTATTGTTGAGCCAATAATAGTTGAGGAAATGCCTAAGTATTTGGGAATGGCTATGGACAGTCTTATAGAGAGGGTTCCAAAGTTGCCATGAAGGCCATTGAAATACTTCCAAGAAGGAGTTTCATTACAAGTCTTCTACCTCAAGAGTGTGAAGATTGTATTCATGGAGAATGCAATGGCTTGAAACATCATTTGTAGGATGAAAGTGTTCATAAGCATGCACTTGAACCAGAGAGTTGTGGAAACTCTGACAGCCTTGAAGAGATTGATGGTGTTTCAAAGGGAGCCACTTCTTCATCTGATTCACCTCCTCATGAAGGCAATAAAGGTGAAAGAGAAAGGTATAAATCTGGTTCTAATCATATTCCTTTTGATTATGTTAAGCATGATAAATTTCCACATAAGTATGGGAAAATAATTGTATGTTCCTTTTGTGGTTTGGATAACCATAATGTTTCTATATGTTGGAATAGAATGGCCACATATAAGAAACTTTTGAAGGAAAGGAAGCAAGAAGCCAAAGGTCCACTGGACAAGGCAAATCATGCTGCCAAGAGGATGCACATGTGTTGCACTTACTGCCATAAGCAAGGACATCTTGCTGCAAAATGTTGGACTCTTAATCCAACAATGCTTCCACGAAACTTGAAGAATGTAGAAAGAGAAAATGGCAAAAACGGAAAAGAAGATTCCATGATTGATGTGTTTCAAGATGATTCACATGTTGGTGTTGATGTGCAAACAAAGGTAGTACCTTTGAAATGGATTGGCAAGAAATGTTTAGTGTTCTTATCCAATTAAGATTGCATGTCTTTTTGCATCTATTTTCATTTCTTTGTTAATGGAATGCAAGTTGCAGGATTTTACCAAGAAGGTGAATGGAAAAGTTGAGTAGGAGACTCACTTTATTGCTACAACATTATGTTCATTTCAACTTCGAAAGTACAGTGTGCTTAAGCGAAAGTTGAAGGATGAAATGCATGCATGAGCATGATATGCATGAACACAGGGATGTTGATGATTTCCTTATATTTAAACATGTGTGTGTAATTAACTTGAAGGTTTGATTGCTTTGGCATGCATGTAACGCAATATTGACTTGAGAAAATTTGATTTGGTCTCCAAGATGGAGATGATGATGAAGTGTTTCATCTTTTGAAAAGAATCTTTGAGATATTTTCTACATGCTTGACTTGAAGGGTCATTTGTTTTAAAGGCATGTTTTGTGGGCTTGGTATCTAGTTCGTAATTTGTATGCAGATGTAAGACATGGAGGTGTTCACAAGATGTGAAAATCTATTTCTTTTGTTGAAGCAGGAATTTAGGCCATCCAATTGTTGTATGTATTTTTGTTGTTGTTAACAGTTGTTGTTGACAACTTGTCAAACAGGTACAAATGAAAATTTTGTGAAGCAGATGTAAATTCACATTTGTTTGAGCCCCTTGGATCAATGATCAAGGCAGAGAAGTTCAAACTACCTTCTATGACCATCTCAGCAGGAGTTTTGCATGAAGGCAAGGAGGAAAACACTTCCTCCCAAGAGGAACAGAACATCCAGGAAGGAGAGTGGTCAAATGTTGGGTATACGACCAAAGTCCCACATTGACTAGAAGTGGGGAGGATCATGGGTATATAAGGATGGAAAAATATCTCCATTGGTATGAGGCCTTTTGGGGGTAAAGCGCAAGAACAAATCCATGAGGGCTTAGGCCCAAAGTGGACAATATCATACCATTGTGGAGATATGTGGTGTCCAGAGTTCTTACAAGTGGTATCAGAGCCAAGTTCTGAAGTTAGCCAAGTGGATGAATCTTCAGAATTTCGAACGAAGATGGTGGGCCCCGGTAATATCATGATGGGATCCGTGGATGAGCTCGATTAGACAATCGGTGTGCTCCAGATTCTTCATGGACGTGTCCTGGTCCCAACACGGTGAAGAGGAGTTGACCTGGGATAGAGCAAGCTCTCGAGGCAGGTGGTGCTCCATGTAAGGCGTGTGCTTCCAACGCATTGGAGCAGAGAATCTTGGTTGGTAGAGAGTGGACAGATGGATAATCGTTTAAGGGGAGGATCGATGGTCCTTTGTTCGAGGGGAGGATTGTTGGGTATACGACCAAAGTCCCACATTGACTAGAAGTGGGGAGGATCATGGGTATATAAAGATGGACAAATATCTCCATTGGTATGAGGCCTTTTGGGGGTAAAGCCCAAGAACAAATCCATGAGGGCTTAGGCCCAAAGTGGACAATATCATACCATTGTGGAGATATGTGGTGTCTAGAGTTCTTACATCAAAGGCTTTGGTTCAGAGGCACTATGCAAGGCCAGTGTATGGAGACTGAAAGAAGAG
Source organism: Pinus taeda (assembly GCA_000404065.3). Lineage (NCBI taxonomy): Eukaryota > Viridiplantae > Streptophyta > Pinopsida > Pinales > Pinaceae > Pinus > Pinus taeda. The sequence goes on along the minus strand of APFE030768618.1, from coordinate 46,847 downwards.
GGTGTTGTTACTCTCATTTACTGTTCAAATCAGTATGTCAGTCTTTTGGATACCAAAAGTTCTTTTAGTGGGAAGGTGTGATCCAAAATGGATCTTGGATAGACTTCTAAGTCTAAAGTATTCCTCACAGAGGAAAAATGAAAGTAAAAGGATGCTCATAGAAATAGTCTCATTGTAGAGATCGCTTCATTCTGAATCTAACGCAATTTGAATGGGCGAAAATGGACTTCAGATGAAGAAGTTATCGTAAAAAGAAATTTCCCATTGTCCTTTGAAAAGGAGGAATTTTCTTATTAAATGGGACTTAAGAGAAATAAAGGCTTTCTAAAGGAAATCACATCGGAAAGGCTCAATGGGCATACTTAAGCCAAAGGCATGAAGGATTCGCAATGAGCGATATGCGATTAAAGCGATCGGTGATCGGCGATCATAGGAGATAACACTAAGCGCCATGCGACGTGCGATTAGTAATTACGATGTGCAATTGGGATTGCGATCGGCCGATCGGCGGCGATTGGCACACCCAAAAGGGAAGGACCCATAGCACTGCGATATGTCGATATGCAATCAGTGATGGCGTTGATATGCAACAGTACTGACTTGCGATTGCGATGATCGGATCGGCGTCGACGATATGAGATTGCATCGCAATATTCCATGATATATGGAAAGAACCCCCAAGCCGTTGTGATTGTGATTAGCGATCAGGACCCGGACCCGATAAGGATTATAGATGCGATTGCATAAATTTTATGATCCATATTTTCAGATTTTCTATGTATTCCTTTGTATTTGGGTTTTTTGACCTCTCGCCTGTGCAATCGCGATTTGCGATGACAAGACGGACCCGATGGGTTTATAGATGTGATTCTATAATATTTGAAGTTCGTCTAAAAGGCAAATGATGTGTTTTTAATGCATCTACCTGTGTATTCCATTATGCTACTGTTTTCGGGTTTTTGCCTAAAGCAAGGCCCCGATTCCTTTGTAACTACCCCTAATCATTGTGCCACGCTACAAGTGGGCATTTTGTAGACAATGATGTGTTTGTAACACGCAAAGCCATAGAGCCAGAATCCAGAGGGCTAGCCGAAGAGGCAGAGGAATGATCACGCATAGAGAAATGGACAGGAAGCTGCAGAGCCAGAAGAATGCCTCACAAAAGCTAGAGAGCACGATTGAGAGGCAATGTAGAGATTGTTGAAGGTCACTGGAAGGTTGCTAAGGGGCACTTGGAGGTCGAGCGAACCATTGATGCACGCAGAGGCCGAGAGAAGCTTGTGAGAGCCAGAACCAGAGCTAAGAGCCAGAGCTAGAGCCGAGAGCGAGAGCACCAGAGCCGCAGAGCCAGAGTGCTTGACAAAGGCATAGCCACCAGAGGTTGGAGGCAGAGCCTCAAAGCCACAAAGCTCAAAGCAGACTTCCAAGAGCCATGATGTCATAGTGAAGCTACAGAACAACAAAGAGATCCAATGATCCAACTATTGCTAGTGTCCAAAGTGTGTTGAAGATAGAAGAAGGCATTCCAGAGACAGTGAAGAGGATTCTGAGGGAGTTGGTGCAAGCTAGAGCAAGATCACTCAGAGCAATGATTGAAGGAGTCGAGTATAGAGAAGCCTAGATCTATCTGCAGAGTGAGGACAACCATAGGGGTAAGATGGCATTCTAAGCCCATTGTTTCTGTGTAATCCAATGGAGTTGACCGTGGAGCTTGTAAAAGAACTTATGCCATAATCCCAGAGAACCTAATCGAGCTGACTAGAGCTCAAGGAAACGTAGCCCAAGAGTTTTGGGTGAACTCCATATTATATTTCTATTATGTGTGATTGCTTGTTGCTGCATTGCATTTGCTGCTTTATTTGTTGTTATATGTTTTATATCATTTGAAGAAAATAAACTTAAAGCATATAAACAATTAAAAACAAACACAAGCATACACCTATTTCAAGCATTATTAATTTCGCAATTGGTTAATCATAAGGTCTTGGAAATATTTAAGCTTTGGAAGTGGGAGAGGTTAATGTAAGCTTAACAAGAAGCCTTTAGTGCCCCATTTTCAGATCACCAATAGTGTCAATACTTTGTCAACATGTTGTGCATGCTCTTCCCACGATTTGTTGTAAATTAGTATATCATCAAAAAATAATAGTACAATTTTTTTAAAGAATGGTTTGAAAAATAAAATTCATCAAGCATTGAAATGTTGAAAGTGAATTTGTAAGTCCAAATGGCATAACCAAAAACTCATAATGACCTTCATGTGTTATACAGGTTGTTTTGGGAATATATTCTTGCCTCATTCTAATTTGATGATATCCATAATGAAGATCCAACTTAGTAAAAATTGTTCCATGCAATTCATTTAACAATTCATCAATGACGAGAATATGAAACTTATCTTTGATTGTCATTTTGTTGAGTTGTTTGTAGTTTGTACACATATGGCAGAACCATAATTTTTTTATAACCATCACCACTGGTGGAGATAAATCACTTTTTATAGGTTGAATGATGCCCACCTCTAACATTTCTTGAACCATATGATCAATCTCACTCTTTTGTGCATGTGTATATATGTAAGGCCTAATGCTAGGTGGTACACTTGCAGGTTGCGAATGAATAGCATGGCCATGTTCTCGGATAGGTGGAAGACCCTTAGGTGTTCCTCCAAATACCTTAGCATGATTATTGATAATGTTTGAAGATCCACTAGAACGATAAAGATGTTTGAACATCTAATGAACACAATTGTGCAACTACACCTTGCATCCCATTTTTAGTAACTTTTCCATGCTATTCGAGCTTATCACTTTACCGGGTTTCCCTTATATACCTCTAAGCTCAATTTCCTTTCCTTCTAAAAAAAATATTATGAAAATATCTTGGAAATTAAGGACCATTGTTCCTAGAGACCTAGCTGCGAGCTGCTTCGCGCGCTCCTCTACTCCCGCCGCCATTGAAACCTGATACCTACTCGGCGGCTCGGATGGCTCCTCCGGAAGTGCCTCCGGAGGAGGCTGCACTCCAACAATCATTCTCAGCTTTGATTAAACCTTTACCTTCTCAACGTGCTTGCCCTTTTGTATCCAAATTTGTCAAAAAAACTGAAGGGTTACAGGAAGTCTCTCTTCCTCCTTCCTTGCCCAGAAAGGCTGCTCTTGCTTTGGCAGAAAAAGGACTAATAGGACAATTTACAAGGCTCTGGCCCTCCCCAAAAACTGTTCAGAGATGGGTGGAGAGGAACTGGACTGATAAAACCCAAGGGAAAATTTCTATCAGATTCTGTGGAAAGGGCTACTTCACCTTCCATTTTGAGACTAAGGAAGACAAGGATTTAATCTTCCGCAATGGTCCTTACTTCATGGATTCCAGAGGTCTGTACTTGAACAAATGGACTTCGGACTTTGACCCGGAACTTGATATCCCCAATGCGGTTCATGTATGGGTTCGTCTTCCCCACCTACCCTTACATTGCTGGGGAGACGAATCTGTCCGTGCCATTGGGAACGTTGTTGGGAATTACATTGACCGAAGTGAGCCGAGAGACAACATGCAGGCTTGTGCTCGTATCTGCATCGAAGTTGATTCGGGAATAGGCCTTCCAGAAGCAATTAAACTCAAAGTCGATGACTGGACGCACATTCAGCAGCTCGACTATGAACAAATCCCCTTCAAGTGCAAGGTATGTCACGAGTATGGACACTTTGCTAATCGTTTCCCTAAGAACTCTAATGTTGAAAATATTCCGCAAGAAGAGAAATGGGAACCTATCAAAAAGAAAAAAAATCAGTCCCTAGTCAAAAATCGCACATGGTTGTTGGTCCCTCTTCCCGCCCCTCCTCCATCTCTCCATCCTCATCTCCCCAGTCTTCACTCCCTCTTCCTTCTTCCTCCCATTTGCCTTTGCCCTTTGCTTGACAGTTGGATCCCTTTCTTTCCTCGCCCTCCTCCAATCCCTTCCATGCCATTTCCCTTCCTGAGGAATCCCCTGGCCCCTTATCTCAACCTGAACCTCCCTCTTCTCCCCTTCCCATGATCATTCCCTCCTCCCTTCCATCGGAACCTCCCACTCTAAGAATAACCAGAAGCAACTCCAAGGAACTCGGATCCATGATAGACAGTCAAAAGAAGCCTGGTAGAAAATATTACAAACAGCACAAGGATGAGAATGCGCAAAAGGACATAGCACTAGGACTCTAGAATCCAATAGAATCATATATACAAGGAACAATAGATAAAGACACAGCATGCAAAGATAAAGGAGGGAGAGAAACTCCTCGAGTCTCTCTGTTGAAATGATTAAAATACTATCATGGAATAGTAGGGAACTAGGGCACCCCTCCAAAAGCAATGCCCTAAAGGATCTTATAAACCAAGAGAAGCCAGCTATTGTATTATTACAAGAAACAAAGCAGAGGCAGTTTGAAATCAGCAAGACCATCGAATATCATAAGTGCTACCAAGGAAGTATAAGTGAATCCAGAGGGGCCTCAGGTGGAATCGCTACACTATGCTGTCAAAACAAGTGGAACAATGCAGCAGAAGTAATAGATCAGCATTGGATTAAGACAGTGTTACAGAACAACATAAATGGACAGCAGATTGTAATATACAATGTCTACGCCCCTAATCATTATAGGGACAAAGAAGTTTGTTGGGATTCCCTCAGCAGGAACATTGCAGAAGAAGACAGCAGCAACATCATTGTTGGGGGTGACTTCAATCTAATCTTGCATGCCAACGAAAAGCGTGGAGGATGCTTCACACCAGATCCATTCAAAAGTCAGCTGGAAAATATAATGCAACAAGGAGATCTAGTCAATGTCACCCCAAAAAATCAGAAATACACCTAGAGTAACCGTAGATTGGGCAGCAGCAATATTATGGAGCGGCTTGATCAATTTTTGGTAAATATTTCCCTTATTTCCACCTTTTCAGCTGTAAGCGCCATCATTCTTCCATATGCTACCTCTGATCACTTCCCTATAACTTTAGCTCTCGAATCTAACACACCTTTGGGTCCTCTGCCCTTTAAATACAATCATATATGGAATGGTTACCAAGGTGTCAAAGAACTAGTCCAGCAGACATGGCGTCAGCATGATGAAGGATCCCCATGCTTTATGTGGGAAAGAAAACTAAAAATTTTGAAAAAGGCGGTCAAGAATTGGGCCAAAATTCAGTACATAGAGCCAGAAGAAAAGCAACGAGAGGTGAAAGTAAAAATCGAAGACCTGCATTATGTTATAGAAAAGAAAGCATATCAACAAGCTGAAAAGATCCAAGAAGAAAGCCTTTACAACCAGCTAAGGAGCATTAGAAGGGAAGAGGAAGAAAAATGGCGTATGAAATCCAGGCAGACTTGGTTGAAAAGCGGAGATCATAATACAACCTTTTTCCATAAATAGGCCACTGCTCGACAAATAAGAAATAATATAACAGCCATCATAAATAGCTCAGGGACTCGACACAGCGAACAGACATCCTTCAAAAGTGCAGCCTCAGACCATTTCAAAAAGCTCTTAACTAAAACCGGAGATGAAGGAAACTATGCTGACCTCCTGCAACATCTGACAACTAAGATTACATCATAATTAAATGAAAGGTTGGCAGAAGAAATAAACGAGGAAGAAATCAAGGAAGCAATTTGGTGCCTCCAGCCAAACAAGGTGTTAGGGCCGAATGGCTTCTCTATTTGTTTCTATAGAGAATATTGGGAAATGATAAAAAAGAACCTCATTAAATATCTCAAATGGATACAGAAGAAAAACAAAATAGGAGGGTACACAAACTCAACACATCTGGCTCTCATCCCAAAGGAAAATCGCCCTTCCAACTTTACCCACTTCAGATCAATATCATTATGCAATTCTTCCTACAAAATCTTCACAAAAATCCTCACTTCTTGTCTCAAACCTCTCCTGACAATTTTAATATCTGAAAGCAAGGAGACTTTATGGCTAACAGGCAAATCTCAGACTCTATCCTCTTAGCACAGGAGGCCATTCACTCAAGCCATTTGAGGAATGAAAAAGGCTTCATTCTGAAATTGGACTTAGCAAATGCATTCGCTAAGGTAAGACACTCCTTTCTATTTGATGTACTACAAAAAATGGCCTTCTCCTCTGCCTTTATTGAAGTTATAAGAACTTGTATCTCTGGACCTTAGATTTATCCTCTCATCAATGGCGGACATGGACCTTCCTTTCGTTCCTCAAAAGGACTACGACAAGGCTATCCTTTATCTCCCTACCTCTTTCTCTTAATGAAAAAATCCTTCAGTTGTGCTCTTGATCATAAGCGCCAGACAGGCCTCATCACCACTAGTATTAAGTTTGAAGATGGAGTGAAAAATATAAATCACTCCCAATTTGCCGATGACACCCTGCTGCTAGGAGGGGCAACCACAATCATAGCTCGAAGATTCAAAACTTTATTAGGCAAATTCATGAGATACTCAGGGGGACAGATTAATAATCTCAAAAGCTGTATTTATGGATGGAATGCCTGATCTCACGCGCTTCAAAGCATCACCAACATTTTTGGTTTCTCTTGCAAATTAAATTGGAGTCACTTCAGCTACCTGGGAATGCCTATAAGTATAGGGAAAACAAGGGTTGATGTTTGGGAAACAATTCTGGACAAAATGAAAAGGAAAATCCAAAAATGGGGAACCTCTTGGCTCAACCCAGCTGGTAGTCTGGTGCTCCTCAAATTGGGCCTTTCCTCTCTTCCCCTTTATCAATTTTCCCTTACTCAAGCTCCAGCATCATTTTTTAGCAAAATGGACAGTGCTCTCAGATTCTTCCTTTGGTAGGGGGGAAAACGAGAGAAAAAAATTCAATTTGGTAGGATGGAAACATGTCATTCAAAGCCAAGAGAAAGGAGGCCTTGGCATCTGATCTCCTTCACTCACAAATCTTGCCTTTGGTGGAAAATTATTCTGGAGACTAATTGAAGGACAATCAACCTAGTGGAAAAAAGTTTTAGAGGCTAAATATATCATTCAACCTTGGCAGCAACTTCTCACAGTCGAACTACCTAATAGAAGCTGCACAAAGATCTGGAAGCTGTGTAAAAACGCCATCCCCTTTATGGCTCAAAACGTCTCCAAGGTGCCTAAAGGAGGTAGGGAAATAAACATCGACACTGACAAAATAATGGGGAATTCGCCGCTCAACAGCCACCCAGGTATGGATGCAATAATATTTTTTCTCCAAAGAAAAGGAATTAGCAACCTAGAACAACTGTCTCAATGGGACGCAATATCCCATGCTTGGAAGCGATGGATTTTTCCTCCTATCCCTCAATGTCTCAAAGAGAAATTCAACCAATTCTACACACACATCCACAACATTACACCCACTCTAAAAAATGACAAGGACAATTTCAGATGGGATCCCTCTGGCACTAGCTATACAACAAAGGCAGGTTATGACTACTTATGCAGCGAAGACTATCCGGCAATAGCATGGGAGCACAAAAAAACTGTATGGAAAGCATAAGCAATCCCCAAGGTGAAATTTTTCATGTGGACACTGTTAAAAGGGAAAACTCTCACTGTAGAGAACCTTAAAAGAAGAGGCATTGCTGGCCCCTCCAGATGCCCTAATTGCCAAGAAGCAGAGGAATCTATTCAACATCTTTTTATCTCTTGCCCCTTTGCATTTTCCTGTTGGAACAGCATTGATCCTTCCGTGTCTTCCTTCTGGCAGTCTCAGCTATCCATTGAAGAAGTCCTTAACAACTGGAAAAAAAATTACCCTTGGCAATCCAAGAAAAATAACCCTGCCAAGCATGTGTGGGATGCCCTCCCTCTGACCCTTCTATGGAGGATCTGGCTTGCGCAGAACAATAAGATATTCAAAGACAAAGAGACATATCTCAGGCATTTATGTAACAAGGCCAAAAGTCTGGCAATTGAAACCATTGCATGCAAGATCAAAAAAAGAATAGATGCAACAAATCTTTGGATAGAGAAAAAAGAACTCATAGGGAGTTTGATAGACAGGCCCAACATCCCTCCAACTATGAAAACCCACAGCAACCAGGGCAACACTCACAGCCACAGATGGAAAATTTGACTAAAACATGATGACTTCTTCAACTGGCTCCGCTCAAGCAACACCCACTCCTTGTTCTTTGACGACGCCTTCAAATCAAACCCGGGAGCGGCGGGAGCAGGGGACGTCATCTTCAATCCCAATGGAGAGCCCTTAGTTTCCTTTGAATGGGGGCTAGGGATTCTTTCAAATAATAGAGCTGAGGCTCTGGCCCCCTACCAAGGTATTCTACAATTACAGGCTCAGGGAATCCAGAAAGCCGTGATCTTCGGCGACTCAGCCATCATTATAAATTTAATGACTAGCAGAAGAACAGCCTCCAATATCTTCTTGCAGCAAACCATTAGTAGATGTCAAGTCTGGATCAATCAAGCGCAGGACTTTCAGCTCTATCATATCCTCTGCTCCATCAATCAGGAAGCAGACAAATGTGCCAATCAAGCTTTCATTCGACCAAAAGGAAGTCTTCTCTACAATACAGAGGATTCGTATCAATTCCTTCCTTGATTAACATGAACATCTCAATTAACCCTTACCCAAGGACTTGTGCCCTCCACAAGGCGTGTCTTGATCAAACTTGCAACAACGCCGAAGCTCTCTGTCATTTGTCGCCGGAAATCCTCTTGTATCTCCTGGCTAAACCCATTGTACCTTTGAAAACATGCAGTGCATGTAAAATACAAGACTGCCCAACCTTCGTTCATGTGATCCAGAGCTTCAAATCTCTCAAACTGTCGACTATTTATCCAGAGATGCGTATTCCTTATCCCCAAACTCCTCTTTCCATCTTAGCTCGTCTTCTCTTAGTTGGCTTACGCTCCCATAAACAGCTTACTCTTTTCCGTTACCAAAGATCACTTCTTTCCTACTACATGAAAATGATTAGCCCCCAACTCCAGTACCTCAGCGGTAAGATTGCAGAAGCTGTCAGCCATCCAGAAGACTCCATTATTCGACAGATTAATATCATAAGCAAAGATTAGATGAAATGTAAAATCTGTTTACTGTTGTTTCAGTTTTTTCGAGTTTATACCTGTATTAGTGCTCCTCAAATTGAAAACAAAAATGATAGCAATTCAGTTGAATGCCTAAATGTAATACAGTTGCAAGCTCACCCTATGAGTCCAACTCATGTAATACCGGAGCTCAGACTCCCTCCCTTTTTTTGAATATAATCAGCATCCAAAAAAAAAAAAAAAAAAAAAAAAAAAAAAAAAAAAAAAACATTGTTCCCAATGATTGTAAACATTGGATCCCTAAGACAACATCAACACCACTGATTTGGATTGCAATCATGGGACTTTTTGTCGCACAAATTGTCACGACAACGCTCAGACAAGGGGCTGTCACTCTGATCCCCAATCTCTTTGTTTAAGCCGCCTCCCGAGGCTAAGGGGGGTAGACCCTATGGGATAAAGAATGAACAAATGTGGACCATTTGGGTTGGGAGACACAACAAGGCAATACCAGTACTTGATTGATTTTAGGAATTTAATGTACCAGTGCCTTATGGAGTTAATGATTAAATAATTGTTTATCAAAAGCTGCAGAAATATGAACTTTATAATTCCATGATTAACAATCATTTATCATCAAAGAACCCAAGCAATACAAGATATTTGATAAATGCGCAATCCTTTAACAATGTTGCAGCAATTAAACTTCAAGAAAAATCAAATGCTTTAATGATCATATAATTTAAATGTTGACCAGTTACCACTTTCACATAACTAACTTTTAAATAAACATTTAAGTGCATTTAACTATAGAAAAGTGTAACATAGATATCACGAGAGATGCCAAAAAAAATGAATTTTCAATTTTTTCAAAAAAAAATCATTTTTTTTTATGACATTTTTTACTTTAAAGTTAAAACAAGACTAAACTTAAAAAAAATCAAAACTGAAGCGTAACCCAAAGAAAACTAAAACTATGAATATTTTTTGATATTATCAAAATTTAAAAATAAAACTAAACTTTAACTAAATCTAAAAAAATGAAACCAAAAAAATAAAAGCTAAAACTTCTTCAAAAATAAAAATTTAAAAGTTTAAAACAAAACAAAACAAAACTAAATGAAACTTAAATATCTAACCTAATTTATGAAACTAAAAGATATATGTACGCTAACCCTAAGCCAATTATACAAAACGGAAATGAAGGAGACTAACGCATATGTACAAACAAGAGGGAAATCAAATGTTTGTCTTTGTGCATTGCAGGTTAGGCGGCGAAGAGAGGAGCAGAGACAGACGCTACTGAAGATTGTTGCACAGAGGTAAAGGATATGACTAAGTGGATTTTGACTGTGTGAAGGCAGTGGGTTTATTTGCAGGTTGAGGGGACGCAAAGAGCCGCAATGGAAAAGGAATAGTGTGAAGAAGTTCGGATAGCTGGAAGACAACACGTAGCTATGCAAGGAGTTGAAGAATGGACACAGGGAGAGAGGAAGCTGTGTTTAGATGATGATACTGCGTGTGGATGGACACTGGAAAAGGTGATACTGGAACAACGTGAAGGGCAGGATATTTGGCAGAGAAACGCATGAAAGGGTTGTAGGTTTAGCTATATTCGCATGAGGAGCAGGGCCGGATTTGGAAAGAGAGAGATGTGGGTGAAGAGGGGCACGTGAAGGAAGAGGGGGAGAGCTAGGATGCATGGGTGATTTTTTCTTTTGTTTTGTAGGTGGCTGAGAATGGAGTGAGGAACAGGCAGCGTGGAGCAAGGCTCTAGCAGTAGATTGCGATGAATGAGGATTTGCATGCAAGTTGGATGCAGATTCTGATTGATAACACGCAGGTTCGAGAGCCACGATGGAATAGGAACCAACATAAATATGGAGAAATATAGGTCCAAGGGTTTGGACACTTGAAGAAAATAAATTTTGAAATTTTTCCGAAAATAAATTGAAGACCCCAGGCAGCAGCAAACAAATTGCCCGGGAAAACCCTTGAAACTTTCCACAAAATCAAAGAAATTTAAATTCTCTATTTCAGATTTTTCTGCAAGAGCTGATAAATAAAAAGTTCAGCTGAAAGATAATAGTGCTAAAACTTGGCAACAATCCAGGGGGCTCTCTAAAGAAATTTCAAAAATTTTCCTACGGAAATGAAACCCCGGCAAGCAGATAGCTGCCCCTCTTCAAAAAAATTGAAAACATGTACCTAAAACCTGAAAACAATGAAAACGAATAGCCAGAACATAAAAATGTAAAAATAAATGAAACCCTAAGAACCAGCTAAATTACAGCATTCACAGATTTTCGACTCTTAAGCAGCCAGATTTATCAATAATTCACAGTAATATTTTCAAAATTTTTAGCTTAATGTGAGATGCTTCAGAAAACCCTACTTGCATTCAAAAAAAAATTCAAAAGATAAGTCCGAGATCAAGAACTGGCTGGGCTCTTTCAGAAAAAGCAATCCGGGAGTTGGTTGGTTCAGCCGAGAACTTCCCCGAACGCCCGAGAATCTAAAAAAATAGATTTCTTGCACAACTTAAAATCAACCATTAACATAGAGGGAGAAAACAATAGTGAAATCCATATCAAATGAAGATACCTACCATTATATTTCATAATCTAAACTATCATTCAAACCCCAGGGATCAGACAAGATACCTGTGCATAAATCAATCTTCATCAAGCTACCATCAATGGCTGAAAATAAAATTATGCAGAAAAATAAAACATCTTACAGCATTTCCAAAAGAGTAACACCAGCAAGATTTTCAACCCCAAAGTCTTTCTTTATTACACAAAAAATGACTACAAGAGAGCTTTCTTTAGCACCAGACTCTAAGATCTAATCTGATCTCAAATGACCCTTAACACCCTATTTAAAGGAAAAATTCCCAACGGCTAGTTCGAGTGATCCATGTCAAAGTGATCTCGACCGTCGATGAGGATAAAAAATCTCTTTTAATCTCATCCGTCGAAATTTTAAATGCAATTTAATATATTAAAAAATTAAAATTCTGCATTTATTTACTCAAACTTTGACTTATTATTATTTTTATTTTTTTCAATTTTTTAATTAATTTTTTTATTTTTATTATTTTTATTTTATTTTTTATTTTTTTAATCTTTTTAATTTTATTTTTTTTTATTATTTATGTCTTTTTATTGTTTTTTATTTTTTATTTTTTGGATCCTCAAACTTAGCCTTTGAAAAAATCACCTAGGACCTAGGACTAAGGACTTATGAGGGGATAAAACATTTTCTAGCCCTCAAGACACTTTACATCATGACATGTACAATTTTACATCTCAAGGGGGAAAACCCATTTGACATAGACCACCGCGTTCTGCGACACAAATATAATCTAGCAGATCAAGCAATTTGTAATAACCTAACCAAATAGTTAGAGTTATTTCCAAATTAATTTTACATAGACTCGAAGCACACTAGGATTCCCCTAAGATTCTAATGACCAAATCCATTCCATCTTTGGGGCTAGGCTGAAGGAAAACTCTGCCAATCATGGATCGGTGAGATAAAAAACCTTCTGGAACGTAGATTATCACTAGAAAATTAGGTTTGCCCAGGCAATTTACATACATGACTCAGATCTGCTAATATTATTTACAATTTACACATGCAGACTGGGTTTACAACATAACATGATCGGGCCAACAATGACTGTCGAATGGCACGGACATGTCGCTCAAGCGCTATCCCTTTTGCGAAAAAGGGGGTGTACTACTATGGGTAGTTGACACGTAGTGGTCAACAGGACTAACCAATAAATACTCCCACATATTCAACTTAATCTTATTTCACTTCCATAAATAATTTATGGTACCATCATTTTCAATCATCACTTGAAATTGTAGTGTTGGATATACAGAGCAATTAAGAACATTTTCCAATTTGCAATTGATGAAGTTATTGGTACTACCTGACTCAATCAATATTCTTACCCTTTTCCTTTTGATATATCCTTCTACCTTGAGGGTTTGTGGAGTATTGACGCCAACCAATGCATGACAATAGATTGTTGGAGTAGTTTCTTCCAGCTCTAGATCTTTTGAAGTTTCCACTTCTTGATCTTCTTCGGCTTCACAGTCTATGTAGAATAATTTCTTCTCACTAAATGTATGCCCTTTACTATACTTGTTGTCATAGTTGAAACATAGTCCTTTTTCTTTTCTTTCATCCATTTGTTGAGGTGTCAACCTTGTCGGTACAGGAAAGAGAGATTGATTTTATTTGTAGTTATTAGTGACCAATTTTGTAGTGGCCATATTTTTACTTTTCACTTCCCTAAGCATTATTTATAGATTTAACTTCAAAGATACGCACCTCATGTTGAATTATTTCCTTTAAAGTACCCATAAATAAGTCTAACAAGTGATCCTTTGAAATATTCTTTACTCTAAGACTCAACTTTTGGAATTGTTGAATGTGCTATGTAATAGGACCCATTTGTCAAAGATTTACAAATTGGCTAAAGCACATGTTTCTCTTAACATCCCCATAATGTGTTATCAATTCCTCTGTCAAAATGGATCAAGATATAATGAAATCCTTTTTCCTTTCACAAATCCATTGATTCCATACATGTTGGTCTTGTTCTAAAAACATGGATGCAATATTTACCTTTTGTAAGAACGCCACTTGGTGTAGATCAAAGTATTGCTCCATCTAAAATATCTATGTTACAAGATCATTACCATCAAATTTCCTCATATCAATCTTCATATTGTAGTAGTAGTTCCATGGTGTTGACTTGAAGCCTTGATGATGTGGATCTTGGATTTTGAAAAGTCACAATTACAGTTTTGCAATTCAAAATTTGTGCTCTCAAATTTTGACAGCATACTCCCCATATAAGATTGATTCTCAACAAAATGCTTCTCCTTACGTTCATGATTTCCCTAGATCTCCATATCCCTTTTAGGAAACTTCTCCAAGAGAAGATTTCCCATGGCAATCATGGATTTTTGTATTTCTTCATTATTTTCATTCATCTTCTTTTATATTCCTACCTTACTTTCATTAATATTCCTCTTTATTCCTTTTTCACCATACTACCATCCATTTCATTAAATTTCTTCTCTAATTGAGAAAACCTAAATTCGAAGTCTTCACTTTTTTCATGAGCCAAGGATGAGAATTCAATAGATTTAAATGGCATAGTAGCGTTCTTTGCAGACTTGTTGGAAAATAATAATGACCCTCTTGTTTATTACAACAAAAAGATAGGAGATATTCTAATGAATAGTTAGGTAAACAGTAAGTTACATACCTTAATTTGGAGAAAATCATAATGACTAAATCTTTATTGATATACCTCTGAGATTTGAAGCCTTGTGGATCTAAAAATTTGTTTTGCAATACTCTGATATGCAGTTTTTGCAATTCCATGAGTGTGAACTGAATCTAATGTGCCAACTGAAAGTTATAGTAACTTTCCCAAAACTTGTAGAAATTATTTGGCCTCTTCCCACAAGAAAACATGTATAGCGTTACACTTGTCCAATTCTTGAAATATAATTCTAGTACATGTACCTAAGATACGTCTATATGTCTCCTAAAATTCCTAAACATTTCAGAGTATGTTTGAGACTAAATTATGGAGCATACAAAAACCCTAAATTCCTTGGAACATATCTCTGAAACTATAACGAACCAAGATTAGAAACTTGGACTAGATGTTTGACATGGTTTCCTCTTAATGTGGTCAAAATTTCATGGTCTTATACTACATAGAAAAATAATTATAGTAAAAAAATCGAACCATCTTGTTTGAGGTAAAATTTAGGAGCATTCAAAAACCCTAACCTCCTAGGACCATATCTTTGAAAATATAGCAAACGAAGATCTGAAACTTGAACCTTATATTTCCCATGATGCATTCTCAATCCTCTCCAAGTTTCAGCATATAAAACCTCTTGAAAAAAAAATAGAAACTTGCATTAGATGTTTGACATGGTTTCCTCTTAATGTGATCAAAATTTCATGGTCTTAAGCTGCATAGAAAAAAGAATTATAGTGAAAAAGTCAAACTATCTTGTTTGAGGTAAAATTTAGGAGCATTCAGAAACCCTAACCTCCTTGGACCATATCTTTGAAAATATAGAAAACAAAGATCTAAAACTTGAACCATATATTTCTCATGATGTATTCTTAATCTTCTCCAAGTTTTTGCATATGAAACGTCTCGAAAATAAAAAATAAAAATAATATATATATAATAATAATATAATCATAATATAAATAATTAAATTAAAATTAAAAAAAAATAATAATAATAATATATTTAAATTTAAATTTAAAAATAATAATATAAAATGAAAAATATATAATAATAACAATATATATATTATTTGTAATATATATATATATAATTATATATATTAATATAAATAATAAAAATATAATAATAATAATAAATAAATATAAATACATTATATATAAGCAAAAAATTTCACAATGATCTTGTTTTGAAGCATCAAAACCCTAAAGATAAAGATCTATGAATTCAAATGTTCTCAAACCCTTACACTTAAAATTATGAAGCAGAAACTAATAATCACAGTCCATTTCAAGGGGATGCCTCCTTATACATTAAATGCAATGAAAGAATACAATAATTTGATCATCTAGGAGAAGCCTCCTTATATAATATATACATATATATATATAAATATTTATAGTTATCTATATATTAATCTATTATTATATTATATTATTATATATATATATATATATATATATATATATATATAGATAGGAGACAAATGATACAATTATAATAAAATGAGACCATGAGTGGTTCTACCCTACATAATAATATAAGAATAGAAATGTAATCACTTAATAACTAGAGCTTAATAAGGGTTTTTTTGGTTAACATGGGTATTATATAGGGATTAACACCAAGAAAAGGAAGAGTTTCTTTTGGATATGGTGAAGATGACATTGAAGAGTATGGAGAAGAAATCAATGAAGAAATCTACCAAGGAAAAGAATAAGAAGTCCTTCTGAATCAAGACTAAGAGATGCACGTTGAGGAAAATCAATTTGAAGATCATGTCCATGAGGAAGATCCTATAAATGGAACCACTCTTTCCCATCTAGACATGAGTGAGGTAAGTTGTTTCCCTTTTGACATTTTTAGTTTCCATGATACATCTTTTGAGAATGCTGAAATGGAAGATCATGAGGAAGAATCTTTGAAAAATGAAGATGTTTTATATGTTGGAAAGCATAAGTGGGATATAATTTATTTAAAAATATATATATAGCAAAAATTCCACGATGGCTTGTTTGAAGCAGCAAAACCCTAAGATCAAGATCTTTGATTCCAATTCTCCTTATTATTGCACCTTAAAATATGATCAGAAACCAATAATTACAGTCTAGTTCAAGGGGAAGCCTCCTTGTACAATAAATGCAATGAAAAGTACAATATTTGATGATCCTGAGACTAGGTCTCCTTAGTATATATATAGGAGACAAATGATACAATTATAATAAAATGAGACCATGAGGATTTCTACCCTACATAATAATATAAGAATATAAATGTAATCACTTAATATCTAGGGCTTAATAAGGGTCTTTTTGGTTAACATGGGTATTATATAGGGATTAACACCAAGAAAGGGAAGCGTTTCTTTTTGGATATGGTGAAGATGCCATTGAAGAGTGTGGAGAAGAAATCAATGAAGAAAGCTACCAAGAAAAAGAATAAGAAGCCCTTCTGAATCAAGACTAAGAGAAGCATGTTGAGGAAAATCAATTTGAAGATCATTTCCGTGAGGAAGATCCTATAAATGGAACCACTCTTTCCCATCTAGACATGAGTGAGGTAAGTTGTTTCCCTTTTGGCATTTTTAATTTCCATGGTACATGTTTTGAAAATGTTGAAATGGAAGATCATGAGGAAGAATCTTTGAAAAATGAAGATGTTTGTGATGTTTTATATGTTGGAAAGCATAAGTGGGATATAATTTATTGTTTTTCAATAGAGATATTATTTATGATATTGATGATGAAGCTAGAAAAATATTGGGACAACAACTTTTACAATTACAATTTTGGAAAATTCTCATGATCACTTCAAGCCTTACACAAGTAGTGATTATCTTAGGAAACATGAAGAGGATATGATCACAAATTTGTTTCAAATATAATTATGTTCTTCTCATGGTGATTTTCAGTTATCATTGTACTTAGATTTAGATGAATATTTATGTGTAAAAAAGAAACATCAAAGTCTCATATTTATGAAGGGCATTAGGGTTTTGAAAATAAGACTTTTCAACCACCTCTTCCAACATGTTATCCTCAACTTATCATTGTAGATACAACTATAAATTATATGTTTGGGGTTGAAACAAATATGGGACACAAATGTTTTCAGTTTATAGGTTGTTGTTGGTTTTGAGTTATGGAAAAAGATTCAACAAACCTTGAATATGGAGAATTTGTTTTCAATATCTAAATTTATACTCTCCTTTCCTTTCTTATCTGTATTGAGAAATGTTAAGGTTCTTTCTTGATTCCTTCTAATCCCTTAGCAAGTTTTCGATGATGATATCCAAGGAGGCCAAAAATATTATTTATTGGGCAATATGGATGACACTTCAGAGATGATAGGTTTGCGTCATGAAAACTTGCTTGGAGCAAGGATGAGCCAACATTATTTTATTTTAACCCCACTGCAACCCATCCTCATGATTTTGATCTCATCCTTAATCGTTGTGTAATATTGATTTTAGTTTATGATTACCTTATACTGGACATTTCCTTGTTTTGTTTTAATAATCAATTATAAGGGTAAAGTTCTTGATTTTGATAAGATGTTGAGCTGGTTACATTGGTTTTCTGAATATACTTGATTGATTTTAATATGTTATATTAGTTTATAGAAGGTTGTGTGTTATGCATATTGATTTTTCATCCTTCCTTTCTTTTATCATGTTGATTTCATTGCATATGTATTCGCTTGTTTATTCTAAAAATAAAAAAGAAATGATAGTTCTGTTTATATTTTTTATATGTATTCTTTTTAATTTTTCCTATTTTTTGGTGATGATATCACTTTACTACTGTGTTACTAATAGTTCCATTTGTAGGATTCAAAAAATGTTAAAGTGATGTAGGCTACATGTTTGTAAGCACCAAGGATTATTGAGATGATCATGCACTCTTCATTCAAGGACATGAACATGTCCCTAATTTGGAGCCATATGTTACCCATATATGCATGTGTAACCCTAGGAAAAAATATAATCCCTACCATGATCCACAGATAGTCAAGCTCAAATGCCTCTCACTCATTCTCCATTTAGTACATTCGTTGGTGTAGCCTATTCATCTGATGAACGTCAGTCATATATTATGACGTAAATTAACCATGTTTACATTCAAGTGATTTAATTTAATGTTTGAGTTATTCTAGTATAAATCACAAGTTGAAATTGGATTACAGTATGCATTTGGTTATGTATTTGTTCTCTTAATTCACTTTGATGGTTAAATGCCCCTAATCTAGTGTTACATTCCTTAGCATCTTTCTTTCACTATCTAGGAAGGGCACAAAGAGGATGAGCTAATGATGATAGTGTTTCATGTTGTTCATACATAACATTTTTCATCATTCCCGCCACTTTTTGATTGGTTGTTGTCATTCTCTCATATTGGTTTGCTATATACCTCGTCATCTGAGAATAAGGGGTTCGAAATACTCGAGGACATGACACAACTATAAGAAAAGAAAAAGAATAAACCATATGTCAGAATGCAAAAGAATGGAAGAGAATGTAAATAAATCAAACATTTTTCATCATTCCCCCACTTTTTGATTAGTTGTTGTAATTCGCTTATATTAGTTTCCTATATACCTCGTCATATGAGAAGAAGAGGTTGGAAATACTCGAGGACATGACACAACTGTAAGAAAAGGAAAAGAATAAACCATATGTCAAAATGCAAAATAATGGAAGGGAATGTAAATAAATCAAAACCCAATTATAGCTTGAGTTGTAGTCCCTTTTCAATAGCCACTCATCCCCAATAGTATCCATGTATATCACACATAGAAAAGTAAAAGGAACTCTCAAAGAACATCTTGACGCTAACGAAGAAATAAACTTCCCATCATTAGAGGGGGGAATATAGCATCATTATTACATCATAAATTGTTGAAGGTTGTTAAATGAGCCATATTAACTAAGGAAAAAGGAAAATAAGAGGGCTTGGAAAAACAAATGTGAGGGAAGGTAACTCAAGTAGCTAAATGCTCCCTCTACAAATGTGCTCATGGATGAAGGTTTTACATAACCTAGTATTAGAATATGACACCTTTCACTAAGTAAACCACAAGCCTTAAGACCTATCACTTACTCCTATCATTTCAAAGGGTCAATCTAGGAAATGTTCCTCCCCTTAGGGTTGGAAGGACCTAATAGGGTCATGTGACAACCTTTCCATGCCTAAGTTTCCTAACTCGTATAAAATCATAAGATAATAATACATTTGAAGATGACACTTGTGTAAATTACTTTTATGGGTTTAACAACAAATAAGGTCCACCTTGATACTATTATGATTATTGTACCCATGATGTTGATCTCACTTGATTCCTTGAGTATGTGGTATACATTGATCTCACTTAATTCCTTGAGTAATTAGGATCCCTTGAGGGATAACCTGATGTTTCTATATCACTTTCAATATGATGACCAACCACTTTGAAGATGGCGTAGAGCACTTTGATAAATGATGTTAGTCACTTTTTGAGGGGCATTAACATGGAGTTTGACTTAGAATAGTTGATGAGACCCTCCCTTAGCCTCAATACCTTGGATGTTGATGATCTAGTCTTGGATATTTCTTGGAAATATGGCTTACCAAAGAGATCATAGGATATCCCCACACTGACATTACACCTCCTTGAGGGAGATTACTCTTCTCTTGACGATGGTTGATGATGATGATTTCTAGGACCCATTTGGAGGGGATTGCACACCTTCTTCTATGATGATGCCATGCCAAAATTGATGATGTCACCCATATATTACATTTTATGATACAGTTAATTATAATCAGGCTATATTTTTCTTTGCTTTAGATAATTTCATTTCATCATTTACATATTGAATTCACCCCACAACATCATAACATTATTCAACAACATATGAAATTATATAGAAAGAACAATATTATCATCAATGCAGTGAAACATAAAGGAATAATATAAGAAAATAATTCACACATAAAGACATTAGGAATGGTTGGAGACTAGGGAAAAACCCCACAAGGGGGAAATCCCTTTCAAATTATTCTTCTTATTAGGTTGTCATTAAATCTTTCAACAAAGAGAGAGTAACACGATCCATATCTTTAACCGCAAAGAGACAGAGAGAGAGATGTGCGTGCAACTGAAAACCTCTAACCACACTCATGAGCCTAGATGTATGCAATTGCAACAGAAAATGTCTTGTAGCATCCCTACAGTTGGGAACCAAAAACCCTAATCACACATGCAAGCTTTAGACCCTGCAATTTCATACATGTACGAACCAATCTCCGTGAACTAACTCAAACTTATGCGAGCCAAACCAAATAAATAAGAATGAATGATGGTGATGATGATGATGTCCAAATGAGGTTGAGTTCACTTGTATTTATAGGCTTCCAAGGGTGTCCAATTTTTGTTTTGGGTTGACCATTTCTTTTTGTGCACGTGGGGGTTTCTATATTAAAATATATTTTTCCTTCACCAAATTGAATTCTTCCAAGGGCTAGTAGGGGTATTCCTTGAAGAGGAAGATTGTCTAAAGGAGGGAATTTATCCCTAACCTGACAAAATTAACACTCCCTCTAAGCTCGGGAGAAATTATTGACTACAACATATGTCTCATCACAAGTATTTCATCATCATCAAAAGTTTTCTTAGTTCATCTCTGCTCATATCCTCTCATTCCTACTTATCTTTGATTTCCTTTGTACCTCTACTAATATGTTGAACACTCTCAAATCTAAAATAAGAATAATTCGACACAGAGGGGAGCCCAGGCTACCACCCTCTATCCATAACGCAGCCACTGCAACCACCCAAAATCACTGCCAGTGAGGATCCCAATGCTACCACCCGGGAAACATCAGAGAGCTTATCATCAAGGATCCCTATTCAACCTAGAACCACATCGGGGAGCACATCTCAACCCAGAATCCAATGACAATGAGGAAGGCCCTATGGGAAACTCTCATCTCATGTCTATGACAGTGGGGAAGGTCCTATGGGACACTCTCACCCCAAGTCATCTCATAGGGAAGCATACATCTTCCACCCTATATTGAACAATAGGTGAGGTACAATGTCTCATCTATGCTATTCCTTGTTGATCTTCCCAACAATGAACCTCAAGAGTCATGTGGGTAGAACACTTGCATCATAATCAAATTGGGTGAGATACCCAACTTACCAAAGATAAGGATCACACACCCCCAAGATCTCTCTCAACCTGTTGGCCAAATGGGAGTGACAATACCAACAAGCACAACTTGTGGGTATGATGAAAACTAGGGTATACTCTGGTAGACCAAGATAGGGGAGAAACATCTTCCACCCTATGGGTGACAGATAGGGATGATACCCTATTGTCCAGAGATCCCTCAACCCCAAGAGCCCTACATCTCGATTCCTCACCTTGGGAGCTAAAACATGGAGGAAAAGTTGACTCAGTGTCCTCAATCAGCCTTGCTCTCTGTATATTAGAAACATGTCAACGTGCTCATATTCATTACTTTCTTACTAAAAAGTTCAATCATAATTCCTCATGCATTATCAAGAGCAGCAATATTCTGTTTTCATATTCATGCAGGACATTACATCAAATATTACATTAGAATAAATACATGGCACAAAAGGATACCTTATTCATCCTCCCTCCCATGGAGGTATCAACCAAAAGCCTAAGCTTGTCTCATATAGCAATATTGTCTCAATGGATGAATATATCTTAGTCTCATCAATATATGGGATTTTTTGCTAGTCAAATCCCACTCTTTATTGTTGCAATGTATCACTATCATATCTAAAATCTACTCAAAAAATTCTCCAAATGGATTCCTCAACCAAACTACCCCATAACTAGCCATGCTAGCAATAATTTACTCAACCTTGGTCATGCTTAAAGTTCCAAGCTTCTATTTCCAACTCATCAAAATGCCATGGTAGATCCAAAGCTAAAATGATACCCAAATGTGTTATTTATGTCATCGTTTGTGCATCCATCCAGTCATACATCTCCTGTAATATATCTCAAACCAAGATTTATTGTCCCATGCTATTTATCTCAAAGTGTGCTTAGTGGAAACCCAATGTGAATGAAGCAACTGAATCATGAACCAATCAGGGTTTTCTCTGTAAAACATATGTCTATATGGGTGTTCACAAGGAACATCAATGCCTTAATCAATTATCGGTTGCCAAGTCAGGTTCAACAACATATTTTTCATAACTTTTTGTAATTCAATCGGAGTGTCTAAGGATTTGCATTTCCACTTTCCAAAAAATCTTCAATAGCTTCACAATATATATTTTCTTTTCCAAACTTCATAAAGTAATTCATCATGCCAAGATTCTTCATTTCAAAGTTCAGAGGCCAACTCCCTCTTACTTTGATCATGAGAGGCTCATAACTTGTCAAGAATAGATCATCAACATATAAAACCAAAATCAAAGGCATACCTTGGGCCAATTTTGAAGTAGAGGTTAGAATCAACAGATCTTCTATGATTCATTAGGTAACTTTCAATGCAAACATGACAGGCTTAGAAAGCTTGCTTCAAACCATACAATGCTACCTACAAACATTATACAGATCAAACCAATATACTCAGCCTCATAAAAATCAATACTATGCAATCAAATCAACTAAGTCAGCTTACCAAGCCTGAGATGCCAAATCAAAACTAATATCAAAGCCATAAAATTTTCTGCCAATATCATTGTGATAAACTCTTCGAACTAGATGTTAAGAATAACTCACACCCAAATACTAGGTTACAACTCTATCTATTGTCATGTCAACAACTTTTTATTTACCAATAAATAACCCTCCTCATGATCATCATTTATGTCCCTAGATGTGAATGCATACACCAAGGATAAGATATAAGTTTTATGCATTCATTGTGAGATCACTACATAGTGAACCATAACAATTTACACTTCAATCGATGTGTCAAGTGCTAATGATGCCAATACATAGTCAATATTGAATACCAATATCAGTCACTAAAAGTCACTATGCCCACATAACACTATCATTTCACATCAAGGAAAATCACCATTATCAAGTATTGAATAAAAAACCCTAACTTGTTATCACAGTAAATTCAACCAATCCATAAGCCAAAACATATCTATGAACGGTCAATCACCATGTCAAAATTCCGATACTTATCATCTATATTGAATCAAGCCAATAGTAAAATCTTTGTCAAAACCCTTGCAAATTTTACCAAATATTGGCATATACTAGTTGAAATGATCAAGTCAAGGCAAACAACATTGTGATATGCATATTATAAACACAATATTAGGCAAGACATTTACTCTCTCTATAATAAGTAAAACATGATGTAGATATTAAAAAATTCCTTGCTCATAAAACTCTCCATCATTTGTTCTATGTCTATCAGTACGCCATATTCCTGGTACACTCCCGGTCCCATAGAATTTTAGTTTTACACGTTCAACCGCACACATAAGCCTTCTTCCATGCGGTTGAGAGGCTTTTAACTACACCCTTAAGCCTTTTTCACAGTGTTTGAGGCTTAGACTAGGATAAACCTTCTATGCTTAGATCAAAACTTACCAAAAACTTTCTAACAACATCATATGGTTATTCATTTATAGTATCCTTCCTTTGATAGTCAAGTGTCTTCTATTCATTTTCTGTAATTAATAATAGGTGTAGAGATCTCATGGACAGTTTCTCCCTTTGAATGGGTCATCATAATTCAAGACATCAACCTGTCTATTATAATGCTTTCATGCATCAACAAAATTGTTAGATCATGAATTCAAACTATATCGGTTTTTTCAAACATTTATGCATCATATTCATAGCATATTAGCATCAACTACTTCATCAACACATATGAACATGACATCAAACATTCATCAAGAGTTAGTGTCAAATAATTAGGCAAGTTGACAAGTGTATCAACATACTTCAAGGATAATAATCACTACATCACTTCTTTATCATATTACTCAAATATCAAGACAGGGCATCCAAATTTAACGCATTGTTAAATTTACTAAGCTTATCAAAACCTAACAAGAAGGTCCTTGATATCAATCTTATTGTTACACTTTAATCATCAAGGTTACCATGTTTATCACAAGCATTAACAATAGTACCAAGTCACTATATATACAACAACAACAACAAAAAGAATAAATAAATAAATAAAATGTATCTAGCTTGCTTCATAAAATCAATAAATTCGTCGTATCTAAACTGTAATATACTTTTCAAATATCAAGTGCACCAATATATCACATGTACCATATATAAAACTTACTTTCATATGCATGTGAGCCATTGATGAAGGTGATATTCTCATAATACCTTAGGGCTCAACTTGTCTCCTAATCTTGAAACTAAATCATAACATTGAAACAATACATTATACATACCTTGTAGTATTCATATACCTTTGCAACTTGTTGCTCTTATTTTTTTATTGAGAGTTGTAGTATTTACATATTGAAATTTCTGGATGCTACTTTGAAAACTTAAAAAAACTTTATTCAGGTACTTCTTTCCTTTTCCAACACCAACTCTTCTCTTCTTGCGCTAGCTTTCTTTTCTTGCACCTTAGATGATTCTCAAGAAGGATCTTCTTATCACATCTCATCTTATAGGTTATAAGTATTCACATGCTCAAATATGCAAGAAGCAATAGTCAAAATGATAAGTTAAAACAAGAATAGTATCACAAATAAATAACATCATCCTAAAATGTACTTACCTTTAACAAGAGGTGATGAACTCCCTCTTGAACTAGCCTTCAAGAGTTAGTTCTACCCATTATCCATGTAACAATGTTGTCTTTAATTATTCCATCTATCTCATCGACGATTGGGCCTAATTGAGACTATCCCATCTAGGGTTTCACTTAAATCTGTCATAAGTGCTAAAGAAAATTCTCATTGATGATGCTAAGGTTTCAAGACTTTATCATATTTTAGGCTTTCTTACAAACCTTAACCTCATGATATCCATCAAATCCTAATAACCATATTGCATAGTGTTTCCTTCAAACCCTAGTATTCTTTTAGGTCTCCTCCATCTTCTCTTGCTTCCATCAATGGTTTTCTCTCAGGGGTAATCTCAATGACTTTTCTTCAGCCCAGCTCTGATATCATGTTAATTTTTTTTGGGCTATATTGTTCTTTGCTTTAGATAATTGCATTTCATCATTTACATATTGAATTCATCCCACAACATTATAGCATTATTCTACTTCACAACATTATTCAACAACAAATTAAATTATATAGAAAGAACAATATCATCATCAATGCAATCGAACATAAAGGAGCAATAGAAGAAAAACATTCACACATAGAGATAAAATGATTGGTCGGGGACCAGGGAAAAACCCCACAAGGAGGAAAACCCTTTCAAATTCTTCTTCTTATTAGATTGTCATTTAATGTTTCAGAAAAGAGAGAGTGCAATCATTCATATCTTCAACCACAAAACTATCCATCAAAATTAACTAAACAACATCCAAGAGATGAACACAATAATGCTAATAATCAAAACCCCATTCAAAACGTTGCAATCAACTATCAATATATGTGGTCAACTGTTGAAATTTGTGATCAATTGTAAAAATCAAACCCTAGGTTCCAATCACATGGAGAGAGAGATGTGTGTGTGACCGAACTCTCCAACAACACTCATGAGCCTCTCTGTCTGCGGTTGCAACTAAAAATTACCTGTAGCATCCCTGCAGATGGGAACCAAAAACCCTAATCACACGTGCA
The DNA here is from genome assembly GCA_000404065.3 of Pinus taeda. Taxonomy (NCBI): domain Eukaryota; kingdom Viridiplantae; phylum Streptophyta; class Pinopsida; order Pinales; family Pinaceae; genus Pinus; species Pinus taeda. Next base: position 20,754 of record APFE030768618.1, on the reverse strand, counting down.
AGCTTCATGCCCTACAATTATGGACCTGTTTGAACCAATCTCTGTCAACTACCTCAGACCTGTGTGAATCAAACAAAAGAAAGAAGAATGAATTATGATGATGATGATGATGTCCAAATGAGGTTGATGTCACTTGTATTTATATGCTTCCAAGGGTGCCCAATTTCTCTTTTGAGCTGACCTAACCTTTTTGTGCACATGAGGGTTTCCATATTCAAATATCTTTTTCCTTAACCAAATTAAATTCTTCCAAGGGCTAGTAAGGGTATTCCTTGAAGAGGAAGATTGTCCAAAGGAGGGAATTTGTCCCTAAGTTGCCAAAATTAACAAATACTGGAGGCCTTTTTGGAGGGTGATGTTGGGGTTTGAGAGGTCTAATTTGATGACAAGTAACCCCATCCATTTAGAGACATTTTTTACACCATATCATGGAAAACATCAATTTTAAAGATGTCATCACCAATTGGAGGAGATTTTGTTCACACATGTGGCCTATGTTGATTTGGGGTAGCATCGGATGTGCTCTAGCCACGAAAATTTGTGGAGAGGCTAAATCACATGAGATATCCAATACCTAGAAATGGTTTGGGCAGAATCTAACCAGTTTGGGAGATATTAAAATAATTAATATTTTTAATGGAATCCCTAAGTCTAAACTTAGGGAAAATAAAATATTAATGTGAATTAATATAAAACTGAGTTAGAATGGTCCAAAAGTCATGGATCAAGCCAGATCTAATCTTAGTTGTTGATTAGGGACTTAATCTCGGTCGTATAAATTATCAACAAGAAAAGTATAAGAGGAGGCTTGAGGGTCACTTGGAGAAAACACCGAGTTAATCAAGAATTCGATTTTTTGGGGCAGGGCTTGCAGAGGAAATTGAAGGAGTGATCAAAGTTGCAGCTAAGGGGCAGTGAATTCAGTAACAGAGAGGCAGAGATAGTACCAGGAGAATCAGCGCAGAAGCCGGGAGAGGGTTGACACAGAGCCAACTAGAGGCCACGTAGAAGCAGCCAAAGGCAACGCAGAGCCTCCAAAGGCTGACACAGAGCCCCGAGAGGCTGACGCTGGGCCAGAGAGGCTGACGCAGACCTTAGAGGTTGACGTTGGGAGATTTCGTGGGGCCGATTGGGGCTAATATTTGTCTCCGACTAAGAGGTACGACTGTCGAGGGAATTCTCTGTTGGGTGAGCCATTTCTAGCACCGAGATTGTATTCTGAAAGTGCTTAATAATAAAACCCTCAAATCACTGCACCGGTTTTCCTGCATTGGGTTTTTCCGGGGACGTTAGTCCAAAAATAACGGTGTCACTTATGTGCTTGTTTTTCCTTCAGTTGATGATCTATATGTGTTGAGACTGTACTTGTATTAATTTTTAGTATTCACATAGTAAATAACTTTTTAATTAACTAAACAAGTAGGAAGAGATAAATTAGAAAGTACAGGAAGGACTTCTAACAGTTAGACTTAGAAATTCCAACACCCTAATAGAGGTTTAATTTCATTATTTTGGCTACATTTGGGGATCAAATTGATGGCCTATCCGCATTGCATCATAAATAACTTTATTTTATATGCTTTTAAATAAAATTAGAGGTAAAATGGATTGATCACCCACATATATATAGGGATTCAATTTGTCTCTTAGATGGAATGTGACACCTGGATCATAACTTCTCTTGTTTGGTGATACTTCTGCCTTGTGCACTATGGAGGACTATTTGAATAAATTCTATTGTGTGGATTCATGATATGATGTGATCACTTTTTCATGGATGCTTAAGGTGGATCTTGGTTGTTACATGTTGAAGTAAGTTAACTTATTTTCTTTATATTGCTATGATGTTCCATGGGATAATTTTTTTTTGTGTTAAGTTAGTTTATTTTGTATTTGCTTTGTTGTCACTTGTTGAGCTAAACCCTTCCTCCAAATATTTAGGGAATAGAAATAAGTTTTTCTTTCCCTAAATCATCTAGAAAATTGAGAACCTAAAACTCCAACCCTATGGTAATTTAGCGTATTTTCCCTATTTTTTTGGATTTTCTATCACTCCAATGAACCCATAGAATAGTTTGTATCCTAGAATTCATATGCCCTAGATTGAAATGGTAAATTAGGATTAAATTACAACAAAACTTATATTTTAAGCATTTAATGATTTGTTGATGTATTCCATGAGGTTAGACATTGTGTAAAAGAACACTAGAGATGCAAAATTAAAGTTTTCCATGCATTTTCAACCTTTATCTAGGGTTGACATCAAGGTTATATATGTTATTTTATGCATTATTAATTGTCAAAATTTGTTGTAACTTTGTACCTAGTTTGCTCTCTAATTTAACCTTCATTTCACATAGCTTATGCACAATTTTCATGGCTAAATTTGCTATTATAAATCATTGTTTTGATGCAATTTATTGTTCTAAAACCCTAGTTTATAAAAACCTTGAGTATTTTCTTGGTTTGGTTTGTTCGAGAAACCTATTTGAGACTATTTAGACCAACCATAGCCTTTATATTACGCACAAATCCCTTGAACCCAAATCTAGAATTTATTTTTTCATCCACCTCAAGTCGTAATTTTCCATACCTTTATTTGATGGATCTATGTGATAGGATCCTTAGGGGGGTAATTAGCTTAAGATCCTTCAGTTATTTGATCCCTAAGTCATAATAGGGAAGCTTCCCTTGTGTTGGATTACCCCCTTCACTAAAGACAGGGGAGTAGTTGTTGATGTGACAATGGTGACACTCCCACGTGTTACATATTGTCCATATCATCTAGACTTGAAGCTTTGCACTAGGTGCTACATTTTGTTGTAACAACTACATCATGTAACTTTTAAATTATAACTAAACCACATTCTATATAAACACATGAATTGAAGTTAAAACCAAATGACAATGTTAGATTTTGCACGAGATATGACTTCAAAATGATGTGTGAATATCATGAAACAATAGAGGTTTTAATTAAGGTAACTATACAAGTGTAGACATAGTTTTCCAAATTTAGTTAATAAGCACCTTATATTAATTTATCTATTTGTAGGGAAAGTGTTGAAGGGATTGGCACAATCCATCTCGTGGCTCTGCAATCTGAACTAGGGTTTGAGTTAGGGTTTGGCCGTTGGTAACCATGGTGTGTCGTGGAGGAGGGAGTTCTGCTCCCTCCTACAGTCAAGTAGTTGTGAACAGACGCAAGGGAGTTGGTCTGCGTCGCTTCAAGAAACCAACGAAGGTGATAACTGAGGATATTAACACAGGGAATATTAGACCTCACGGACAAGAAGAGAATCATGAGGAACATAGCAGGGAGAAGAGGAAAGAGGGCAGCAGTTAGAAAGTTGCACCTATGAGTGTGACAGGGGTTTGTAAACCCAAGTCGACCATTATTCCTCAGGTCGTTTTAAGTGACCCAGCGCTACAGGTGCACAAAGATCACATGGCAGAACACGCGGTTATATGAAAATTTATGGGGATTTGGCCGACAGAGAAGGCTTTGCATGCATGGATAAGGAACCACTGGAAACCAAAGGGTGAAATAAACCTTCACCTTGGGTCCAAGGGCTTCTTTACGGTGGTGTTCACGAGCTTAGAAGATAAAGACAGAGTGTTCGAGGGAGGACCCTATTTTTATGCTGCTGCAGGCCTTTACATGCGACCATGCGTGATGAATTTTGTCCCAAAACGAGAAATGTTCACTTCGGTATCGGTATGGATAAGAATTTACTCCCTTCCTGTAGAATATTGATTGTCAGAGTCTCTAAAGGCTATCAGCAACAAACTAGGGCATTTTATAAAGATATCAGATGCGACTCTAAGAGGAAAATACACTTCCTTCACCCGGATTTGTGTGGAAATGGACTTATCTGGGGAACTTCCGGACGAGATCATTTTAGAAGTGTATGACGAAGAATGGGTGCAGACGGTGGACTATGAACATGTCCCATTTAGGTTTCATAAGTGCCATGAACACGAGCACCTATACAGAGACTGTCCATCCAACGAACTGGAGAGCAACACAAAAGCCACCATAGGCAAAGATCCCGAGGGTTTCACTAAGTTGGGAGGTAAAGGGAAATGAGGAATGCGGTACCAAAAGAAAATCAACAAGGACGGACAACTGAGCCACAATAGTTTCAAGATATTAGAAGAAAAAGTTGGAAACAATGGGGAAAACTAGGAATCAGAGACTAATCCCACCGAGAAGGATAGGGATGCTAGCATGGAGGATATACCAGAAAAGAGCCAACAAAAATATGATCTACCGAGAATTGTGGAGCTGAGTAGGGACCATGAGATGACCCCAAGTGAGGCAGGAACGAAGGACCATGAACTGTAGGAGATTCTAGAGAGGGAGAACTTAGATCTAGAAAAGTTTATGGAGCAGGGTATTACCAAAGGGGTTTACTTCTTGCCAAAAGAGGAATTTGATAGGGTTCAACATCTCTTCCTCTGGAGATCCCAATTGAAGGGTTCTGGAGTCAAAAGAAACCATGAAAACCAGGAGAATAGAAGGATGAAAACAATGGAGAAAACACCGGGGCACTCTTCCATGAACCCGGGTAGGAAAAGAGGAAGAAAAAGTCAAAATGAGCTGCTGACCGAATGTGGAAAACTCGTGATTAACTCAGGTAAGATGAGAGATATCACAAGTTACTCCTTTACAAACCTTTCTTAATGAAGTTTACAACCTGGAACATTAGGGGCCTAGGATGTAAAAGGAAACAAAGAAATCTTAGCAGCAGAATAAAAGAAGAAAAACCATATATGGTTTTTATTTAGGAAACAAAGTGTTTGATAGACAAGATCAAATAAATACATAGAAAATGGTTAATCAAGTATGAGTATCTAGAGGTTAAGGCGGATAACTTAGCGGGGGGGATTCTTACGCTTTGGGATCCCCGGAAACTTGGAATCCTGGAAGCTGAAGCGTCCAAGAACTATATATCGTTGGTGAATCAACCTTTGGGTGATAAGGAGATCCACATGATTACAAATGTCTATGGTCCTCAAAAACTAGAAGACAAACTCAAGCTTCTCACCTCCTTTAAGGAGCTGAGAGAGAGATATCCTGATATGCCCTGGATTCTGGCAAGGGATTTCAATATGATCAAATATCATACAGAGAAAAAAGGTGGCACCAAAACACTAGGCAAAGACTCCATTGCCTTCCAGAACTTCATAAATAACATGTGATTAGTGGATGTTGAAACAATAAATGGCACTTTCACATAGAACAATAAGAGAGGAGGGGCTTTTCAAGTTGCGTCTAAACTAGATAGATTCATAATCTCAGAGGACCTCCTTCTCACAGGCCTTGACATGTCAGCTTTAATCCTTCCTTTGGAGGCTCGGACCACTGGCCTGTCCAGCTTGAAGCCACTTTTATGGGTACATCGAGGAACAGACCTTTTAGGTTTTAAAATGTATGGCTCTCTCACCCTGACTTCACCAGCAATATTGACAAATGGTGGATGGAAGATTTGCCCGTTCAAGGCACTAAAATGTTCATGTTGCAACAAAGACTTAAACACATCATATCCAAACTTAAAGATTGGAACAAAAAAGAGTTAGGCAATATTTTTAAAGCCAAAAGAGAAGTTGAACAGAAACTTTAGGGGATTAATCAGATCATCATCACAGATGGTTTTACTGAGGAAAGGAAAACTCAAGCCGATTCTCTTCAAAAGGAATGGGTAGATAGGTGCATGAAAGAGGAGATTTTCTGGAGACAGAAATTAAGGGTGCAGTGGATTAGAGAACGGGAAAGGAACATGAATTTTTTTCATAAATCAACTTTGGATCACAAGTCACATAACAAAATTTCAAAACTTAGAGATTTTCAAGGGAAAGAGCTCGTCTCCCACAAAGAAATGGAATCTGTCCTAGTACAACACTTCCTTAGCATAGCAAAGGAGCCTCTCTTAGACAGGTCACGGTTCATTAAAAATTTCACAAAGCACATTGCCAAGCTTATAACCGGGGAAGACAATCACAATCTTAACAGGCCAGTGTTTAAAGATGAGGTCAGTGAAGTTATCAATGAGATGCAAAATGGGAAAGCTCCTAGCCCAGATGGGTTCAATGTGGACTTCTTCAAAGCATGCTTGAAAACAGTCAAACAAGACATCCTTGATGTTGTGGAAGACTCAAGAAGATCCAAAATGGTTTTGAAGGCTCTCAATTCCTCTTTCATAGCTTTGATTCCAAAGCAGGAAAAAGCTATGACACCGGACAAATTTAGACCCATAGCTTTATGTAATGTGGTGTACAAAATTATTTCCAAAGTGATCCTTAACAGACTCAAGCCCCTTCTTCCAACTCTTGTCTCAGAGGAGCAAACTGGTTATGTGGAAGGAAGACAAATTCTCAATAACATCATACAAGCTCACGAGGTGGTACACTCTCTTAAGAGAAATAAGCACACTGGTATGGTCATACAGCTTGACCTAGCGAAATCTTATGATAAGCTAAGCTGGTCTTACATCAGGGCAGTGCTAAGAGCTTATGGTTTCGACCAAAACTGGATTAGATGGGTTATGGCCCTTGTATCCACGGTTAGTTTTTCAATCTTGCTTAATGGCTCACCCTCAAGAACCTTTATGCCTTATAAGGGTCTTAGACAAGGAGATCTGCTCTCCCCCTTCCTCTTTGCTCATGATGGAAGGGCTAGGCAGAGAGATCAAAATTGAAAATGTTGAAGGAAGAATCCATGGACTGAAACTTACCATAGATGGTGTTGCTTCAACTCATCAACAATTTGTGGATGACACTTGTTGCTGGGTATTCCCATGGTCAAGGAAGCCAAAGCTTTTAAACAAATATTGAACAACTTTGCTATGGCCACTAGTACCGAGGTAAGCTTTGACAAATCAAAGCTTTTCTTTTTTAACACTGACATTGTTATTTAGAGGAACCTCACTAGAATTTTAGGGTTTCAAAGGGATCAATTACCTTCTAAGTACCTTGGAATGCCTCTTACGGATAAACCTCTGAGCAAGGGATTGTGGGAGCCGATAATTAACAAACTTCAGGCAAAGATCAGGAAATGGACATGCAAGTCTTTGAATTTGGCAGGGTGTCTTGTGCTTACAAAGGTTGTCCTGCAGGCCATACCCATTTTCATGTTGTCAGCTCTTCCTGCTCCTAAAGGAGTTATGCAACAGATTAGGAATATTCAAAGAGATTTTCTTTGGGGCAAAGGGGAAGATAAAAAGAAGTGGTCTTTGGTAGCTTGGGACAATCTCTACAAACCCAAGGCCCATGGTGGTTTAGGGCTTCATGACCCTGAAACCCTCAGCAAAGTTTTGGGTGAAAAACTTTGGTGGAGGTGACTTAAGGAATCGGCAACCCCTTGGGCCAAGCTTTGGAAACAAAATATGCAAATAATTGGCAAGAGAGGGATCATATCCGAATTTCTGGGCTTATCAAGGGCTCCCACATTTGGAATCTTTCTTTGGGAAAATAGAGCCATTGTCCAGCAACACAGCTTCTGGGAGATCCGAGCTGGGAACCTAGCAAGATTCTAGGATGACAACTGGCAGCAGGGACCAACCTTGTTTAGGGAAGAACTAATTGATCTCAAGAATGACACTGACAACAAAGGTTTATGTATGGTAAGTGACTTCTAGGATCAGGTAATGAACAATGGTAAATGGAGAATATGGAAGGATCTGGGCTATAATGAAGAGGGCCCTTTGAAAGCCCAGGCAGGCTCTCTTGCTTTGGACTTGGAACAAAGGAATATTTTGGTATCATCCTCGTCTGACCAACTGAGATGGGGAAGAAACACGGTAGGTAACTTTAACCTCAAAGAAGCTAAACGAATAGCCCTAGGGTTTGATTATCAAAACCCTGATAAGGTATGGAAGGACCTTCGGCAACACCCGCATTGGATGAAAATAAAGTTGTTTATGTGATTGGTTCAAGAAAAAAATTCTAACTTGAGAAAATCTTCTTAAAATGGGCTTTGTTGGCCCATCCAAATGGCATCTATGTGGTTCACAAGAGGAAAAGATGGAACACTTACTCAACCTCTGCCCATTCACCTCTACCTTGTGGGATTGGGTGGCCTCAGTCTTCAGGAAAACTGACATTGACAAACTCAATATCACCAACACTTTGAAGAATTGGAGAAAAGACTTCTTAGGCAATGAAATCATCAACAAAGCTTGGACTTTGTTTCTAGGCTTTATAATCTGGGATGTCTGGAAAGAATGCAATGGCAGGATTTTCAAGAACAAAACTAGTTCAACCCATAACATTATTGCACAAATATTACGACTGCTCAAAGACACTGTTGGAGCCCTTTTGGGGAGGCCTCCTGAGGACCCTACTTTGCCCCAGGATGCTCACATACTGCTATAGTTGGGTCTCCGTTCGCTAGTTCCCCAAAGCATAAACAAGGGTGTGAGCCAGATAAGTGCTGGTAAAGACTTCTAGCAACCTCCTCCTCATGGTTTCTTGAAAATCAATATAGATGGAGCCTCTAAAGGTAACCCAGGGATGGTTGGTCTTAGCGAGGTCATCAGAAATGAGCAGGGGTGCATAAAAGATATCTTTCATAGTCATTTGGGGACTGCCACTAATAAAATGGCGGAGCTCATGGCCTTAGAGGAGTGCCTGGAAATACTGATCAAGTCAAATTTACACAATGCCATCATTGAAGCAGACTCTGAATTGGTTATTAATGCGGCCAAGAAGATATGTAATGAAAAAGCGCCTGAAAAAGTTTCAAAACATTGCGGCTTTTGCAAGTTTTTCAGCGTATTCATTCCCACCTGCGAACCTTGAGAACGGTCAGCTTCGTTCATGTGCGAAGAAAAGCCAATATGCTAGTTGATCGTATGGCGAATGAAGGAGTGCTTTTCAAGGAAAGTTATAGTAGGTATGATTTGGATTCGACACCCTCGGGGAAATTGTGTGATGATTGTCAAAGATAGGTGGCCAAAGACATGGAGCACTTCCAGACCACGAAGAAAGAACAAGTAGGAAGACTAGTGGAAGCAGGAGAAAGCGGAAGCAGAAGTCATTCATAACCGTTGATCCAACAAAGAATGCTTAAAACAAAGCTATTCACAGGGGAGGGGTAATTGGTAAACAATGGGCTTGTTGGAAGGTCGTCGACCACATATTTTGATGGCCTTCGTCATCGAATGGCTATTGGGTGGGAAATTGATCGAAGGTTAAGTCTTCAAGCGGACCCGAAGATTTATCGATCAGCGGTTTATAATCTTCATTGGATCTGTAAAAAGGGTAAAGATCATGCTAGTTTCCAATCTGATATCTCGGAGGACCGTTAGATCAATAGGGGCCTAATCATATGGATATCGAGTTCTAAAAGTGATCGGAGGTTAAGTCTTAGACGGGACCCGAACATTTATAAACCAATGGCTTATAATCCTTATCGGATCCGTGAACATGGTAAAAGGGGCGCATGTTGTTGGGACGATATCGTTAGTGACTGTCGAATCTTACGGGATTTGGATCGAAAGGATATTGGGTTTCAACAAGGGAGGAGGTTAAGTCCCGAAGTTTTATACATTAACAATTTATTTTCTTTGTCGACACCATAAAGCAGGATAGGGTTGTGCAAGGCTCTGAAGCGATTTCTTTAACGACTGTTAGATCACTGGGGATCTTATCGAATGGCCATCAGGTTGGATAATGGGTGAAGGTTTATGTGTAAGATTTAGGTGTAAGGTTTCGGGTTTGTTTCAGGTTTTGTAGATGGTTAATCATCAACGGGTTTGCCCTTGCTAGTCTTTACACTTGTAAAGACATGTATCATATGTAATCTTTCTTGCGGTTAATTGAAGGCTCCACTCTTACTTGACCAAAAAATTCCCCACTAGTAACATAAATGACCTAGAGATGTATTGTAATTGGCTCCACCTTGCGAGATGCCACTTTACCTAGAATTTGGATGCCTCTTGAAAATGAGAGTAAGAAGGTGATTAGAAAGATTTGCAACATGTTTGTTTGATGACCACATAAAGGATTATTTGTGTAGAAATCCTTTACTTATAGCATGTTGTTAAAGACATCCTTACTAAATTTTTTTCAATAATATATTAAAAATATATCACCATAAGTTGTATTTCTCCCCTTTCTTATGGTAGCCCTCGAAATTCATTTAAACTTCTTAATATCGGTGAATCAAGAAACACACATACACACCTTCCTTCCTTCCTTAAAGCCACCAAGGACAAACACCAATGATTCTTTAATGTTGAATTTGAATTCATCAAGGATATTATGGCTTGGCATCCAAGAGAATCCCATAAATGCATCTGTCTTCCTTGCTTTAGCATCAATATTTGATCTATATTTTAACTCAATAATGGAAAGGCATTGACCATCTGTTTCTTTAGTTTTTATGTTTATAAATATTTTTATCTATAATAAATGACCTAAACAACTTATTACAATTTACAAAATCATCAATATATAAATCACCTAATACATGTACAAACTACTAAAAACTACTAAATTAATTTCAAATCTCTCATATATACATATATATCCCCAATAGTGACATAAGAGGCCAAAAGTTAGTACTTATCACATCATTTATATACAAGTAAATATGCCACAAAGTAATGTAGAATATATAAATTGATCATGTAAATAAGCTCTAGGTTAAACATAGAAATTAAAAAAGTAAACGAATAAATCATAAAAACATAAAAAGATCAGAAGATCATAATATTGGTTATATCAACGAACATTTGTCCTCGTAAAAATATGTAAATGGGTCGCATCATAATGAAAATAGATATAAAGTGAGTACTTATATACAAGTAGTAAATATGTGTTGGCCCACCATCTCTGTAACCAGATTTTTTTGCATTAATTGATCATGTAAATAAGCTCTAGGTTAAACATAGAAATTAAAAAAGTAAACGAATAAATCATAAAAACATAAAAAGATCATAATATTGGTTATATCAACGAACATTTGTCCTCATAAAAATATGTAAATGGGTCGCATCATAATGAAAGGAGATATAAAGTGAGTACTTATATACAAGTAGTAAATATGTGTTGGCCCACCATTTCTGTAACCAGATTTTTTTGCATTATACTCGTACTAAATTATAGTGGGTTTCTTCTTTATCATTTACATTAAGGAAATCTCACCAGTAAAATATATAAATTGAAGAGGTAAATAAACTCTAGGTTAAACATCTAAATTGAATGTAAATAAGCCTCAACAAATCAACAGTTATGAGGATTTGAATACCGCAGAAAATAAATCTTCATTTAACAGCAAAGCAGATCTCCTAAACCAAACTTCTTCTCCGACTATTTTCAAAAGAACTAACACAATAGATCGCGAAGCTAAGACACCAATGTCCCAATAACCAGAAGAGATGAAGGAGATGCAAGACAAAGGAAGTTGGAAGACCGTAGAGAAAAGAAAGAAAGCTACAACACCAATCTCGCCAAGAAAGACGAGGAGCCAGACAAGTAAAAATTAAGAAAATTGTAGGTCCGATAGACCAATTTGGTCTGAGTGGACGTTCATCATCATCATCATCATCATCATCATCATCATCATCATCATCATCACCACCATCACCACCACCACCACCACCACCATCATCATCATCGAATATTTGTCATCATCATCGAATATTTGTCCAAATAAAAATATGTAAAATTGGTCATATCACAATGAAAAGATCATTGGGCAAGTGGCAATAACTTTTGGTTTGTTTTTTAAATAAAAGTCAACAATGTTGTGTGAAAGTTTCTAAACGCACTTTTAAATATTTTTATTATATTTTTATTTTTTTAATCAATAAAATGAATGAAGTTTACAATTTCAAAATTTAATTTTAATGATAAAAAATTAGTTTAATAAATGTTTTATTTTTTTACATAAAACTTTTTCATAAAAAATATGTTATAAAATTAAACTATCATAAATTCACACAACTTTTTGTAAATAAAGATATATTATATTTTCTACCCGCTAATTAAATTAATATAACAAAGAGAAATTAGCGATTTTCAAATTAAATTCACGTAAATAAAAAATATTATTTTTAATTTTCTACAAATTAATTAAATTAATATAACAAGGACAAATTAGCAACTTCCAAATTAAATGTATACGAGAGAGAAATTAGTAATTTAAATAAAAATGTTACAATCCAAAAACAAGTTCCGAGTTTCCAATGTATGATCTCTTTTTTCTTGCTCTCTATCTTTCTTATTATCTCCCTTAGGAAGGGAAAAAAAATTATTTAACGCATTTTTCTTTATTCGTTAATGATTTCTTTATGACTTTAACTTATTGTGTTTTTCTCCTTTCTCTTAACTTTTTGGATAATGTGAATAATAGAAAAATAGATTTGAAAATTAGGATTAATATTAGTTTTTTTTTTAATTATTATTATCTTTCATCTTTCGTTTATGATTTCCTCATATGACTTTAACCTATTGCGTTTTTCTCCCTTATTTCCTAAGATAATGTGAATAATAGAAAAATATATTTGAAAATGAGGATTAATATTAGTTTTTTTGAATTATTATTATTTTTTTTACATGGTAGTTATCTTTTTGTTATTTTTTTTTACTGTTAATTAGTTTTACTAAAGTTAACATTTGGAAACTAATTTATTTTATTTTTTTAAATAAATTATTTTAATTTTGGTAAATTTAATTGGTTATTAGGTTCTTTTTTTTATTGAGTAATCATCATAAGATTGTACTAACACGCTTCTTTGTTGGCAGGAGGTTGTCCTGCTCATTCCAGCTCAGTTCGTATCTTTTGCAATAATTTTGTACTAGTGACATTTCAACCACATTGACGAGACGAGATTCGATCAATTTCATCGATCGGATAAATACTGACTGGAGTTTTGAGCTCTATGACAATTATATATATATATATATATATATATATATATATATATATATATATATATATAATATATATATATATATATATATTATATTGTTTGCCGCGCAACAACTTCATTTCAACACAATGCATTTGTTTGCCAATTCTTCTTTACTCATTATCTTCTGGCCAAGTCTCGCACGATCTTTTCGATTTCGGATTTCTTTTCCTAGAAAACATTTATTATTTCATTAACTTGACTTACAACGCTCCAACAAACCCTTCTTAGATGACTAATGTCACGCTTTTTTTGTAAATAGATCCCACATAAGTACTTCTTTCAAGGGAAATTAAAATCTCATTACCACTACATCCTTTGTGCGTTTGGATTGATACCATTATTAATCAAACATATTTGTTATTAATTCCCTAATAATATGTCAAATGCAAGTGGTAGTTGATATTAATGAACTGAATGTCTCTACATGGGATAATATTGCAAACTAATGGTGGATTTAGCAACACATAATACCATGTATTGCCTTTTTAAATGGTAAATTAATTTATAGCACAAGTAATTAGTGATTAAACTTGTGTAACAAAGGATGTTGAATAAAGGAAAAGGAGAGAGTTTTCTAGAGGTAAGTCTTTCCAACAAACTCTGCTCAGATGACTAATGACCATTACAACGCCTAATCATTAGGCCATGAGCAGTATTGTTAAATGAGCTTATCAATGCAGAATTTTAAAGTGGTGTATCTTGGCTATTTAAAGGTCTTTTTTAATGCAACAAGAGCTTAGACATGGATTTTTGAGCATTCTGGACAACATGGGAGCAATATTTTTGCAGATTGAGGCTTATATTTTGACTTCAATTAGCACTTTATATGGAGGAATGTTGACAATGGTATGTCCCTTTTAGTTTTTATCCTTGCTTGGAAGAAAGTAGAATTAAAATTACTAGCATTTTCACATAAAACAAAGATAATTGGTTTAGCAGTAGTCCTTTTTGACAACAAGGGCAACTAGCATAGCGGTAATCCTTGTCCACTTGCAATTTCAGTACTATATTATGCGGCGTGTTGGGTTGCAATTTCAGTACTACGAAGCAATTTATTTTATGCCGCTTGTTGGGTTGCAATTTCAGTACTATGAAGCAATTTTATTTATGTTGTGTGTGTGTTGGGTGATAGGAGATCAAGGTGCTTAATGTTTGACATCATTGGTAAATTTTGTGTGCATACAGAAAACTTATGCGCGTTACAAAGATAACTTTAAGTACCTTCTTCTACAAATAAAGTAGAAACTAGAAAACTCATATTAGAAATAACATACAATATCACAGTTTCAAAGGATTTCAACGATAGTGCCTCAAACGTGCTAATAATGTTGCAGCCTTAGGCTCCATGAACTAGACCATCTACGATAGCTTCAATTTCCTTCCTTCCTTCTCTTAGTCAACGTTCATTACAACAATTCCAATAAAACCATAAAATGGCTTTTTGTTATTCTCTGCACTTCCATCGACCTCTAAATTTGTAAGCCTTTGGAAAGATTTTGTTTGCAAGGATTTTGTGTCATAAATTTGCTATTGATTAATAAACTCTGTTTTATTTATCCTATACATTAAAACACATCTAATTTGCTAACTTTAAAATTCAATAATCAAAACAAGCGGCAGAGAATGCTAGCTATGCAGCCTTGTTATATACAATGTTCTTATGAGAACTTATAATTGTTTTTATGAGAATTAAGTTGAGCACCTATGTGATTGTTAGGAAGTGCTTAAGAAGTCATTAACATGACATCATATTTGTATGTTAGGAGTGTTATTCCATTGACACTTAGTTTTTTAAACTAAGTATTGATTAATATAGCATTGTATTTTTTTTGTAAGCTTGGTAGGACCCTCTCATTTTCGAGTTTTTACATGTCCGTTATTCACCCCATTTCCAGGGAGGGTAGCATAAGAATCGAACCCAAGATCTTCGGTTCGGTGAGACTTCATTCCACGGCCATCACCATTTGAGCTACCCCGTGCGGACAATATAGCATTGTATTTTTAGTTAAGGAATATTATTCTATTAATATTTAGTTCATTAAATTAAGTATTGGATAGCATAGAATTATGTTTGCAAGTGATCAATCTACTTTATTGATATTAAATTAATTATTCAAGTGCTTATTCAATGGTTCTTCTCTGAATTATTTATATTTAAGGTGCATCCAAGAAAAAACATATTTTAATTAAAGTAACCACTTGAATTAATTTCAACATTCCCTTTTGCCTTTAGATTGCAAATTATGATTAATAACTAGAAAGACGCTCCATATTGCACATTGATTTAAAACAATGAATTGAACAAGATATCATTGTTGAAGTGTTTTTTTTTTTGAAAAACTAAAAGCATGGATTTTTTTTAAATAACCATTACTAATAGCCACAAATATAGATATACATGATTTCCCTTATGGAAAAATGTTAAATTGCATTAAGAGTAGTATTTGGTCTCATGTATGGGATTTATGTTTTGTGCTACTAAAAGGCACATGACTTGTTGGAGGTAGCTTAAATCACGTGGGCTTCATTTGGGGAGCAATACCATACCACGTGGGTTCATAGTGGGGGATTTATATTCAAGAAAAAAAGGCATAATATATTGGGGGATATATAGGGGTTAAAGGGTATTTATATTGGCAGTTATAAAAAAATGAAGCTCAAAACTAATGATAAATTATAAATGGGTATAGAAAATGTTAATGAAAAAATGGATACCTACAATATCTAGTGTAAGTAGGGGTTTTTTAAATTGGGAAGGTGTAATGGGTTCGTATTGGTAGGGGGCTAGATAATGTGATTTTTAGGGGTATTTTCTAGTATGTAGTCAAATTAAGGGTATTGTTTAATATGCCATGAACACACATGATAGGTCAGAGGTTCATTGAGTGAATCCCACATGGCCTAAATAATGAGCATAAGAGATACATGTTTTTTTTAGATACTATCTAGGCTAAAACTGGGTTTTCGTCTTAGAGTGAGACCTAACAATGATTTTGAATTGGTAAGAGCTTATCTTCCGTAGACACAGGGAAACAAGTTCATTGCCTTAGACCCAATGGATTTGGTAGTAGTGGAACTCTACGCCCCTATGGACCGATAATGAGTTATTTCAAGTGACGTGAACTTTCTTGAATAACAACGATGAGTCAATCCACATTTGTGGATCCAACTATTGATGGTTGTCCTTACTACCAATTGACCACTAAGTTATGATAGTGTTTACCACCTTCAAAGACTAGTATACGTATACATGCCATGTGTAGCTTCCCTAGAATTTATGGAATCATGAAATGGTTTGTACAAATCACAGCCTAATGGGAAATCATTGTGTATAAGCTAAGTCACATGACACAATACCAAAACATGAAGGACATAAAAATACAAGTGTTATGCAACCAACTCACAAAACAGAAGAAAAGATAGATCAACAACTTAAAAATTATCCTCTTCGAGGGGGAAACCTCCTTTACATTACATAAATGAACAATTTGTAGATAATACAAATGTTAAGACCTCCTTGGTATATATAGGAGTCTAACGGGTCATAATATATTTAGAGCCTACATAACAGTAATAATGTAAGGGCACCATGATAACAATAGTGGGCTTCTATGGGGCACAATAATAACAACATGGGGGATACATGGGCAAAACAATAACAATAGGGGGATACACTAACAATAACAATAAGGGGAATACTCTAATATTATAGGGATCTAACATGTCCCTCTCCTTCAAAAAAGAGTTTCCCTTAATGCTTGAGTAGGTCTGGATGCTTATGTATAAAATTCTCATCCTGCCACGTGGAATCTTCGACAGGTAAGTTCTTCCACTTAATGAGATACTCTGAAATTAATTGATTTTGTAGTTGTTGGGTTCTTGTTGCCGTGATTGCTTCAGGCTCAAATATGATTTTTCCTTCTTCATTAAGCTCTGGCAACATTGTTTGAACTGAGAGTTTGTCACCAATAACCTTCTTTAAGCATGAAATGTGGAAAATTGGGTGTACTTAGGAAGATGCAGGCATCTCAAATTTGTATTCCATTTTACCAATATTTTGCAACACCTTGTAAGGACCATAGTACTTGGGTGATAATTTTTTATCCTTCTTAGCTTGCTTGAGGTACATTTGTTTGTATGGTTATAGCCGTAAAAATACCCAATCGTTTACATCAAAACTTCTTTCACTACGATTTTGATATGTCCGTTGTTTCATTTGATTTTGCACCGGACTGAGGTTATCCTTTAAGAGTTGGAGAACTTGTTGTTGATGCCCGATGTGACCTTCCACTGCTTGAACCTTATAATTTTCACTTAAACATGATGCGATGGATGGTGAATGATATGCATAAAGTGCCATAAATGGGGTCAGTTTTGCTATAGTATGGAAGGAAGTGTTATACTGTCATTCAACTAGAGGTAACCACTTGACCCATTGTGTTTGTTTATTAGATACAAAGCAACGAAGGTATCATAACAAACATTTGTTCACTATCTCAGTTTACCTGTCAAATTGAGGATGATAAGATGAGCTATGAGTTAATTGAGTACCAAGACAAGAAAATAATTCTATCCAAAAATTTCTAGTGAAAATGGGAAATTTGTCACTTACAATAATCTTTAGGTTTCCATGTAGCTTTTGAATTGTTTCCATAAATGCAGTAGCAACTGTATTGGCTTTAAAAGGATGAGATAATGCATAAAAGTGTGCATACTTGGTAAGTCTATCAAGTACCACCTTGATGACACTCTTTCCTTTAGACTTGGGTAAACCTGTGATAAAATCCATTGAGACATCCTCCCAACGTTAACTTGGAATGACTAAAGGTTGTAATAGACTCGGAGTCTTAATTGTCTCAAATTTATTTTGTTGGAAAACCAAACATTCTGCCAAAAACTTTTGAATATTAGATTTAAGGTTCTCCCAAAAAAATCCTTCTTGACCCTGTGGTAAGTATTTTAAAATCTTGAGTTCCCTCCTGAGGGGGTTGTTTTCAATTGAAAAAGAATATTTTGCTTGAGTTGGGAATTCTTACAAATATATAAGTGACTTGTGTACCATAATGAATCATTTTTCTAGCTAAATGTATCAGATGTACTGGGATCTTGTTGAAAATTTTGAATGGGTGTCCACACCTCTTCGTCATTCTTCCATTCATCCCTTGCTTCGGTTATCCAATCAAGTTGGATAATAGAAATTGCACAAAGCAATGCTTCCACATCCTCATCCTTTCTTGAGAGTGCATCTTCAACAACATTTTTCTTCCCTTTTTTGTAGATGGTTTCAAAGTCATAACCCAACATCTTTGTGACCCATTTTTGTTGCTCTTCTGAAGATAGCCTTTGTTCCAAAAAGGTATTTAAGACTATCATGATTTGTTTTTACCTTGAAGTGTCTTCCCATTAGGTAAGGTCTCCATTGCTTTAGTGCATGTAGTATTGCCAACATTTCCTTCTCATAAATATGTGTGTGTAAATACTTTCCTTTGATTAGACGACTTTCAAAAGTAATGGGTCTTCCTTCTTGCATTACAACAACACCAATTCCATTTCTTGAGGAATCACATTCCACAACAAAGGTTTTTGTTAAGTCTAACGTTGCTAAGATCAGTGTTTGACACATCGCCTCTTTAATATTTTCAAAGGACTTAGTTGCTTCTGGAGTCCAAGAAAATGCATCTTTATTCAGTAATGTTGTTAGAGGTGTTGTTATTCTCCCATAATTCTTAACAAATTTGCGATAATACCCTGTCAACCCAAGGAATCCTGAAAGATGTTTTATGGTTGTCGGGATTTTCCATTCCTTAATGGTTTCAATTTTGTTAGGGTCTACCCTAAAACCCTCATGAGATACAATATGACCCAAATATTCCACCTCCTTTACTCCAAAGAAACATTTAGAGGTTTTTTCATATACTTGTTTCTCCTCCAATAGTTTGAGCACCATGTCGACACGTTGAACATGATCCTTCCAAGACTTGTTGTAGATTAGTATATTTGATCCAGGTGGATGTTGGTGGCCACCCACCTATCCCACTTGGACCCCCACAACTGTCTCTTTCAGCCTTTCAGTTTCCTTAATTGCAGCACAATTTACTATTTTTAGCAGTTTTTAGGGTCTTGAACTTCTGCAATCGTTTTGAGGCCCTAAACGACGTTTTTTTGGGAAATATGGGAGCAACATGTGTCCATGGACTTATGTTGCTCTTCCCAAAGTTGTAGTGCTTGGATAGATATTTCTAACGAGCTATTATACGCGGCAAACGAAGATCGTATGCCAAAGTTACGACCCCGAGAAGTTGATGTACCAATTTACCCAAACGGGGCCCACAGTTTGGCGTTTCATCTTCTAGGGTTAGGTTTTTAGATGTTAATGGTTTTCCATTTTTTCTCAACAATAAATAGGCCTTCGATCCTCATTGTAACACAGTTTAGAGGCATGTAGCCACCACATCTCTTCTCAGAGATAAGCTACCATCACCCTAGCTGGTTTATTTCCATTTCTGTTTGTAAGCATATTTTAGAATGAAATGAAGTATTATTTTCGCTGCATCTCTATGTTTATGGTTATCTCTGTAAATTATTGTGTTCCTGTTTAAATCCAGATCAATATCATAAAAAAACTACTAACACAAATTTTCTAAGGAAGAGTTTGAAAATGGAATTCATCAAACCTTGAAATGTGGAAGGTGCATTAGTAAGGCCAAAAGGCATGGCCAAAAATACATAATGACCCTCATGAGTGTTGAATATTGTTTTCAGAATGTCTTCAGTCTTCATTCTAATTTGATGATATCCTAAACGAATATCAACTTGGCGAAGTAAATTGCTCCATGTAATTCATCCAAGAATTCATCAATGACAAGAACGAGAAATTTATCTGTAGGTTTTAACCCTGTACAGAAATTACCTGCATACGAATTCTAAAACAAAGAAAATAAACAATGCGAGAGCATAACACATAAAACGCATATGCACAGAGATTTCCCCTGGATCCCAAAACCGGGACTACCAGCTTGATTTTTCATTATGTTCCTTTCAATGTTACAATACATATTTATACATGCCGAAGCATCCAATACTGGGTGGAGGGGTCATGAATTATATTGTCATTATGCATGAATGTCCGAATGTCCGACCTTCCCGATTCGATCGGATGAAGCATGGACCGAAAACCATCGCATCCAAAACCATGGACTGAAAACCATAGCTAGGTTCGCCCAACCTAATATAGGGTCCCAAAAAAAATTTCCTGGGGCGCTGCCCTGGACCCCATAGAGGGGGGCTACCCGCCCCCCCGTGACCACCCCACTGTGCAATCAGCGCAACAAAGGGGGGGCTCCGCCCCCCCTCTAACCCCCCGGTTCGCTACGGAGGTTAGTCGTGGAAAGAATATAACACAACCCAACAATCTCCTCCTTGTTGTTTTCTTTCCACAGGGGGCCACAGGAGAGCTTAGTCATTTTTCCAGCCCTAAAACGCCCATTGTTTCTCTACACCAAGAGAACTTCTCAGAGCTCACAGATTTTGTCAATACATCTGCAGTATTCTTCAAAGTTTCCACCTTTACCAAAAACACCTTTTTGTCTTCTATCATATCCCTCACAAAGTGATACAGAACATCAATGTGCTTTGTCTTTGAATGATAATCAGGGTTATTTGCCAAGAAAATTGCACTTTGGCTGTCACATTCTATCCTTATAGCTCCCTGTACTAACCCCATACTTGAACACAATCTCTGCAACCAAACAACTTCCTTGCTTGCATGAGTGGCTGTCATGTATTATGCCTCTGTAGTTGACTGTGCCACTACATATTGTTTCATACTCAT
>APFE030768614.1:0-16602 GCA_000404065.3 Pinus taeda | reverse complement strand
AGTGAGGCTGTAATAGGTCTAGTTTGATGATTATTGGATTGCAAATGCCCATTAGATTAAATTTCAAATTTTAGTGGAACAGGATTATCACTGTTCATGTTCCAATATTCTTTCTTCCATTTCGATGCTTCCTCTTGATGGGGATTATATTTGTTATAATTTTGGACCCCCATTACAAGAAACGTGTCTACCGTAACACATAGACCAATATTATTCATCATGATTTTGGCTTTATTCTATCCATCACAAGTTAAAATACCTTAGCTGCACTATGATATGTCACCAGAACTATCGGTTATCGAAAACATTCGCTACACAGTGCAGTCATTTCTCTCGATTTTACATTTCCACATTAAGAACTGAAACCATTGAATCATTTTCATATGAACATTCATTGGATGGTTTGTTAAGCACAGTTTTTAAGGTTCCAGTGGTGACAAGGTCGATGATCGGTGCGGGGTTGACTCTCGCCGACCCATTGTTGACTGTATAAACCACTACATATTTTTCTTGGTGCTAACCAATTTTTTTGGAAAATGTAACTTATACATCATCCCAATGTTATGACTTCTAGTTGTTGTATAACACGTGTGTCATTAAACTATTTTTGTTCATGGTGTATTTTGGGGCCGACCGTTGACCGTCCTGTGCAGGTCCAACCCTTGTTGACCTTCTGTGATGTTACATTTTGTGGTTGATTGAGACTGTGACCATAAAATCTGGGTAGGTCCTTTCTTTTTGACCAACCAAAAGAATTTGAACTGCTTGGTCACATACCTAATTGGTCATTCCATGGGTAACATGTGGCACTACCTGATTGTGCCATATGGTCACCTACCATTGGGCCACAAAGCACAATCACCTGCACATGTCACAACTTTTGTCTCTGCCTCATCCAAATCTCTTCAGTTACCAAAATTAACCAAAATAATTTACTTCTGTGATGTTAGCAGAATTGCGTTCAAAAGACTAAATATGTCAAACGACTATAAAAATTTTCCCTTTTCGAAACCATCTTTTATGAAACCAGCTCACAAAAGT
The DNA here is from genome assembly GCA_000404065.3 of Pinus taeda. Classification (NCBI taxonomy): domain Eukaryota; kingdom Viridiplantae; phylum Streptophyta; class Pinopsida; order Pinales; family Pinaceae; genus Pinus; species Pinus taeda. Next base: position 15,561 of record APFE030768614.1, on the reverse strand, counting down.
ATAGAAGAGATAGAAGAATGGCTTAGAAATAAGCCTCTTCGAGAGGGAAACCTACTTTACATTACAAAAATGAACAATTCTTAGATGATACAAATGACAAGACCTCCTTTCTATACATAGGAGTCTAAGGGGTTATAGTATAATCAGAGCTGACATAACAATAATAATGTGAGGGCACAATAATAACAATAGCGATCTTTAATGCGGCACACTAATAAAAATATGAGGACTACATAGGTGTACATTTTATAAATTACGTTATTTATAAAGGATATGTTTTACATTGGAAAAAATGTTCTTATACATTAAAATTTGATCATTCTTGTTATATATATGTATATCTATTTTATTATATATGAAGAATAATTAATAATAGTGTATATATTAAATTTATTTCGATACTTGTATGTTTGCATTGTGTATGTTGAAACACTGTAAACGTAGTTGTATCAAGTGATTAATAGTAAATGTAGTGAATAATGTTTTCCTCATAAAATGACTTATACCAATTCAATTGGAAGACCATGTAGTGCTAGGGATGAGGATTAAAATGAGTCATTGATTGGTAACATTTCTCTTCAAGTGTAAATCTACTAGCACCGGTGGGATCACCACCTTTTTTCCCTAAAATAAGCTTTCGTCAATTTATTTATGAAAACGTTTGATTGAATTAATATTTTCTTAATGTTGTGAATGATTCATTTTCATTTGTTTAAAATTTTCTATTTTATAATGGCTAAGATCTATACTATATAAAAATTTGTTCTGATAACAATTAAAAGAGCTCCTCTTTGCTTCGAGATTATAATCTCTACTAACAGGGTTAACCAAGCGAAGGTGGAAGCGTAAAAACAATTTCTAATTATGATTTGTTGTAAATGTTCCAATTATCTTTTTAATGCTTCAATGGATAATGCAAAAAAAAAACATATGTTAAAAATATGAAGAAAATAAAAAAATAACCGAATACATTTTTAAAAACAAGCAAAAAAATTAAAAATCTTGAATTATAAGTAAAATTCAATATAATAAATAAACATTAAAATATAATACAATAAAACTATGAGACTTAAGCTAATCATGTATTTACAAAGCACATGGATTTATTGACAAAACAGTTACTAAACCTACTTGAGCAATTTCAAAGATAGTGGAATATAAAATGTAAACACATATATTAACCATCACATATTGACAAACAAATTCTCACATTTATATGCAATTTCAAATGCAATGGAATATAAAATTTAAGCACATACATTGACAAAACAATTCTCACTTTTATATGCAATTTCAATTAACACACAAAATTAAAATTTAGATGAAGATATATACAATTTTAAATTTTTAAATATTAAACAGACAATATATAAATTAAAATCTGCATTATGAGTAACATTGAAATTAATAATTCAAGACAACAAAAACATGATTGCAATTTCAAATAATGCACAAAATTCAAATTTAAATAATGAAATATACAATTTTGAATTTTTAAATATTAGAAACAAAATACAAATTCAAATAAGAAAACACATATTTTAAAATCCCAAATAAGGAAACACACATCAGACAATTTCAAGTCAATACAAAAACTAACACTCATATATTAAATAAACAAACACACAATATACAAAATATAACATACATTTTATATACAAACTCAAATTTAGGCTGTGAAATTATTACAATCACAATTCAATAAAACAAACACATAATTACAATTTCAAGCCACATACAATACAAATATTCATAAATAAATATCCACAAACTCACTCACACATATATATTCAAGTCCTATTAAAAAGAGATACAGAGTACACGTTCAAATAAATAAACACTAAATATACAAATTCAACTAAATACACAACATACAATTTCAAAGAACTAATTATGCATTAGACAATTTCAAGTCAATAAAAGAAAACACTTATTATGCAACTTTAAGAAAAAAATAAACACAAAATATACAAATTAAAATCTGCATTATGCATACACATTCAAGTTCTATTAAAAAGATATACAAAGTACATGTTGAAATAAATAAACACTCAATATACAAATTCAACTAAACACACAACATAAAATTTCAAAGAACTAATTGTGCATTAGACAATTTCAAGTCAATGAAAGAAAACACTAATTATGCAACTTTAAGAAAAAATAAACACAAAATATACAAATTTAAATCTGCATTATGCATACACATTCAAATTCATCAATACAACAAAAAAACATGATTGCAACTTCAAACAACACACAAAATTCAAATTTATATATGGAAATATACATTTTTTGAATTTTTAAGTATTAGAAACAAAATACAAATTGAAATAGAAGAACACATACTTTACAATTCCAAATAAGGAAACACAAATCAGACAATTTCGAGTCAATACGAAAATAAACACTCAAATATTAAATAAGAAAACACACAATATACAAAGGACAAGTTCAAATAAACAAACACACAATACACAAATTCAACTAAACACACAACATACACTTTCAAATAACTAATTAGGTATCCTACAATTTCAAGTAAATAAAAGAAAACACTCCAATATGCTTATGCAAGTTTAAGAAAAATAAACTCACAATATAGAAATTAAAATATGCACTATGCATACACATTCAAATTCATAATTCAATACAACAAAAACACATGATTACAATTTCAAACAACACACAAAATTTACATTTAAATAAGGAAATATACAATTTTAAATTTTTAAATATCAGACACAAAATACAAATTCAAATATAAGAACACATATTTTACAATTCCAAATAAGAAAACACACAATATACAAAGTAAAATATTCAATTTATATACAAATTCAAATTTATGTTTTGAAATTAATTACAATCACAATCCAATACAGCAAACACACAATTGCAATTTCAACCCACATGCAATGCAAATATTCATAAATAAACATTCACACACATATATATATGTAATTTGAAATAAAGAAACATATAGAGTACAAGTTCAAATAAACAATGACACAATATACAAATTAAAATCTAGATTATGCATATACGTTCAAATTCGTAATTCAATACAACAAACACATGAATACAATTTCAAATTACATACACATATTCATAATTAATATTCATACAACCACTCACATACATATGGAATTTCAATTAAATAAAAATACAAAATACAACTCCAAATAAGCAAACAAACAATATACAATTTTGTGTTGAAATACAAACGAAAATAATCATTGTCAAAACCACTCACATATATATTCGATTTCAAACAGGCAAACACACAGTTCAAATTCGTAATTCAATACAAAAAACACATGAATGCATTTCAAATTACATACACATATTCATAATTAATATTCATACAACCACTCACGTACATATGGAATTTCAATTAAATAAAAATACAAAATACAACTCCAAATAAGCAAACAAACAATATACAATTTTGTGGTTAAATACAAACGAAAATAATCATTGTCAAAACCACTCACATATATATTCGTTTTCAAACAGGCAAACACACAATTCCACTAACCCACGCACACACAATTTAAAATGAACAAAGAAATATGGTACAATTTCAATTCAAAACATCAACATAAATACATAAAACATTTTCAAAATCACAAACATATATATACCATTTCAAAGAAGTAAATATATAAGAAATGGATTTATAAATACGTATTCTCTCATTATATTATATAAAATAATGCAATACAAAAGTCTTTAAAAATCAATGAAAAGAAAAACAAACAAAAAAGCACCAATATGAATGGTTTGTTAATTATAGAGATATTTAGTGTTTTCCAATACATTGTGGAAGGTTGTGTAATTTGTATTTGGGTAAAATATTTTAAGTTTTTTTAATTATAAATGTGTTTTTGGTTAAATGCAATTGTAATAAGTGTTGTAATATAAATGGATGATCATGGAAGTGTAAGATGACCTTCTTCAAATATAAATGGTGTAACATAAATGCATCTTAAAAGAGTGTGTTGTTACGAGTATGAGTTGAAAGAAAAGTAATCAACACAAACAAAAATAACTACACTACTCAAAGAAAAATGGAGTCCATCCTCCTTAGAAGTTGTAAGGAGTTTAGCCCCTTCCATAAAAAATAACTTATCTTACAATATTTAAAAAAAGAAAAAAATAATATATAACTACACCAATATTTATTTTGGGAAAAACTCTTTTTGCATGTAGTACCATACAAGTATTAGAGAAAAACCATATATTTTTAATAAGATATAACAAAAATTATCAACTTCTCTTATATATAAAAAGAATGATCATTTCTATCACATATTTAAATAATGAAAAGAAATATGAATTTACTTGCCTTCACACTTTTTCTAAAAGTATAAGTCATTTCTGGAAACAAATCCTAAAAAAAATGCCCATAAAAAAGTATTATTAATGAAATATGAGATGAGTGTTTTGTTTTAATTCTTTTCTTAGTCCAAAAACTAATAAACATAATTTTTATTTTTAAATAAAAGTATATATTATGAATCATGATTATATATGTAATCAATGATATAATTAAATTTGATTTTTAAAACGTAGGATAGGTTATTCCATTCTATGAAAAATAAAAGTTAAAAACAATTCATTTCATTTTATCTCACTTTAATTATGTCTAGGAAAAACCATTACAAATGGTAGAGGGGCATAATTGACTCTCCAAAAAATGTTGTAACTGATACAGGATTGAAGCGAACCGAAACAAGCCTATATAACATAGAATTCCCAATTGACGCGAAAGACCTGAGCTGAGCTGCATTATTATTATTTTTTTATAATTTGAATAAACCAATGATGAGAAAGAGAGTTGTATTAATATTTTGAAAATGTATGGATTATTAATTTGAAAAATTAATAAACGAGTGACAAGGAAAGGGTACAGAAGCTGGGTCAGGTTGAGGTTGAGCCAGTAAATTCATTGGTGGCTTTAATTGACAAGTTAAAATTGATTCAGGGTAGGGTTTTTTATTCAGTTACAAATAAAAATTACAAGGATTCAAAACCATGGATTGAAGTAGCACATTAACACACAATGTATCTGGCTTTAACTAGCATGAATGGTACAGGGCCTCGCTAATACCAGAGGGAAATAAATGAGTAGAAATGGTAGAGGGACTAGCTAATCGTGGAATGGAGGGGATCGGACTTGATGAGGCGTTGAATCCCCAAAGAAAGCGAAGGTGAAAGTTGTACTGTAATGTGACTGATTCCGGAGGATTCAAGCGAAGGAAAGCTATATATATAACAGAGAACTCCCCATTGACACAGCTGAGTTGGATTATTATTAATAATTTAAAAGTTGTATAAAGCAGAGATAATAAAGAGCAACTCACTATATGTATGTATTATTATTAATTTGAAAAAGTATATTATATATTAATTTGAAAATTTAATAAATAGGGTAACCGTAAGCTGACGAAGTTTTAATGAGGTGCGTTTTGGGTTTAATTGACATGTTATCATTGTTTAAGGGTGGGTTTTAATTGGTTACTGATAAAATATATAAGGGTTAAAAACCATGGATTACAATATCAAATAACACAATACAAAGTAGGTTATAATAAAAAATTAACACGAATTAAACTTATACATAGCACAACAGGCAATAATACAAAAACTCGGGTAAAAATAACATAGGGCGCACAATACAGTGAAAGAAGCCACACGTTAAGCTAAATCCAGAGATATGCGTGGATTGAATCCTTGAATGAAAAAATTAATGTAATAGAAATGGTAGGGTAGGGTAAAACCATTGAATGGGAAACATAACCCATCAAGGGTAAAATTCTTGGAGAGAAAACAAAGCCATAAATCCAGCTCATCCACACGGCACAAGGGTATTACAAACTATTGAGGAAACCGAGCAATACGCAACACGTTAAAGCCAAAAACATCAGGTTGAACCAATACCCAACACAATATACAATATGAGTTACCCAAAACGGAAAAATCCCACGGGTTAAACAAACAAATAACACAAGACACATAAACCAAGTTATGTGCAAAAGAAATCATGGGTTAAACTAATGAAGATGAAGTTATACCGGAGAACCAATACACAGAAACCAAGTTATGTCGAAAAGAAAGCATGGATTAAACTAATAACAAGAGGTTATACCGGAGAACCACAAACTAAATTAAACTAGCATGGGTTAAACTAATAAAGAAGAAGTTATACCGGAGGACAACAAACTAAACCAAACTAATAAGCAGCACATTAAACACAAATACAGAGCTATCGGAAGTGATTCAAAAATGCAGTGATGCTTGAATTCGCAGGGGATGGGATAAATTCGTGAAGCTAGAGCGATAGAGCCATAGATCGATTGAACCCAAATACAGAGCTATGGGAGGTGATTCAAAAAGCCAGTGATGCTTGAATTCGTAGGGGATGGAGTAAATTTGTGAAGCTAGAGCCAGAGAATGATTGAAGCGATGAAGGAAAAATAAAATGTAATAGAAATTATCGAGGAGGCCTATGGAAGAAAAAATTATATCTATTAGAAATTTTTGAGGTGGAAGCATAGCCATAAACTAATTCAAAGAAGACATACACAGAGAGGGCCATCTCTACATATTTGGAATTGGGATTCGATTTCATCTCTTCACCCAGATAATTAGGATCTACGAGGTAGGTTTTGAACAACAACAACATCAACCACCTATTTCTTTATTTTTATTCATTTCGCTGAACAAACAAACTAAAGTACAAGGTTATGAAATGGAATTAGTTGTCACAGCACAACGCACAAATGAACAAAAAGATTGAACTGAAATTAAATAGAATTTGATCCATACCATTCTGGAGAGATAATTGATCTCGATGAAGCCAAAAAACTGTTAAGAAACTCAACTTCCGTGCTCTGCCGAGATAATTGATCTCTATGAACCCAAAAAAATGTTAACCAACTCACCTGCCCTGCGCTACCCTATCCTTCTTTTTCCAGCCTCAGCCTCCTCCTCTATCCCACACAACCATGACTCACTCAAACATAACTCGACCTGTACCTAGACACAGACATACCCAATCTCAAACCACACAGACAGCCAAACACACACAAGCATAGCCAGACGAGATATGGACAGACGAGGAGGAAGATGCTGGAAAAATGATAAGAATTAATATATGTGTATGTAGTGATTCCCCAGCACCCTTCAACTGCTACAAGAGTTTTACCGCCTATAACTGTTCTGTCTTCAATTTTAGAGCTCATGTTTTTTCTTCAATTTCAATTGAATTAGCGCCTTTTTGAAAATATGTTGTTGGGTGGATTCTTTTTTTCGTGCAGGTTGTTTTTGTTTTTTCCGGTTGTTCTTTTCATTAATGCTTTTTTTTTCCATACCCTTCTGAACGCACATATTGCAAATAGGGCTTCATTCATGGTTTTACCGTTTTTTATTTATTCACATAATTACGTATTGTGGATTCAATTCTCATTTTAATATTTTATTTATTTTTGAGGATGTTGGAAATACTGTGCTGAAAGGCTTGACGATAGGAGAATTTTCTGGACATAGCATATTATATTATTTATTTTTAATTTTATCTAATAGTTATATGATATTTATTGGATATTAATATTTTTTTTTCTTTTTTTTTTCAATTGCAAAGCATCTTGACAAATTTGTAAAGCTCTGTTTAAAAAGTTTTCAAAGCAACAAATATTTACAATGAAGGGCAATTAGTGTAGCCATATAAACCATAAAAGTGCAAATGAAAATGTGTGCGCCCACGTATTAACAAATCCTTACAATGAATGGCGAGGTCTTCCATCTTGATAGGAGTTACAGTTTTGAGAACGGCAACGAATCTTTACAATGAAGGGAAAGGTCTTCTATCTTGATAGGAATTGTACTATAAAAAAAGGAAATGAATCTTTACAATGAAGGGCAAGGTCTTAGATCTCGATAGGAATTAGTGTAACCATATAAACCATAAAAGTGCAAGTGAAAATGTGTGTGCCCACATAATAACAAATCTTTACAATGGAGGGCAAGGTATTCGATATTGATAGGAATTAGTGTAGCCATATAAACAAAATGGCTAGTAAACAAAACACTTACGTCATGATATATTTCACATTACGAGGACTAAAAAAATCATGAAGATCTCAAAACTCATAATTAAATCTACTTGGTTCTCTATTAGGAGAAGAATGTACCCATTTGTTTTTCCTTCATCCCCCAAGTAATATGTAGGTCATGTGAATGCTAAAATTCAACATAAGGAAGAAATTCCTCTAGATTAGCAATGGTTGATCTTTTTTGGGATAAGAAACCTTGAGATATGACTTTTATAGGTTTATCCTAAAGGAATTGACTCTCCCATGAGATCTTTTTCTATGTGCTGGTATGCAAATTTTTCTCAACCACTTCAACCTGAGAGTTAGAAATAATTGACAATGATAAGGAACACATTTTAGATAAGGAAGGAATTTCTCCATAACCATACATATTGATCTTTCTTCATAAGCAAGAGCAACTCCTATAACTGAGGGAAGATTATTGGCTTTAACAATGGTGTAAAAACTATCGTTAATGAGGTTGGCACCATTGTGACAAATAGTGGAAGAAAGGATGTTCCAAAGAAGGATAATGGTAGGTTGAGATTTCTTGACAAGTATGTGAAACTCCTATAAGTAAGGGCAAGATTATTAGCCTTAACAATGGTGTAAAAAGTACATTTAATGAGGTTGACACCATTCTCACAAATAGTAGAAGTAAAGATCTTCTAGAGAATGATACTCATATTATTATTTCATGTGGTATAGAAGTTGGTTCATATTCTTTCCATTTTCATTTTATACTTATTTAAACAGTCAATAAGTATAACTGCCAAAATTTTCTCACGTGACTTAGTTATTCTACTTTGCTTTTATCTCCACCTATATACTCATCATATGAAGTTGTCTAGTTGTTGTAATTATTTGGAGGCCTTTTGTCCCTGTGTCTTCCATAAACTTTTTCTATCTATTATTGAAATAGCATTGTTGTCAATTTTACCTATCTAGGAAAGAAACTTCCTAAGTTCTTTTATAAATGTAATTGAATATTGTTTATGAAACCTAATGTAGATTTAGTGGAATAGGAGGCACTCAGGTGGTTGGAAAATATTTTAACCAATTTCTGTCAACTGCAAGTCTATATATTTTCTGTCAATTACTATTTAGTATTTACATTTCTCAACTATAACTACTCTTCCATTTTTTTTAGTTATCCCAATGAAAAGAAATTTCTCTTGCTTTATTTCCTAACAATATTTACACACTAAAGAAGACTTGAACATATTTTTAATAGCTAATATTTCAGCTCTTTCCATCTTTTGTATGGCTACTATTCTCAATGTCCCAATTTGATATGGCTTCTTGAAATTTGTGATTTCATTCCCTACAAACATTTTGATTTGATCTCACGTGTGTGCTTAATTGTTTTCTCAAAAGTATGTATTTCGCGCTCAACATTATAAGTCCTTAAGTTAATCCAATTGATTTAGCGTGATTGCATTTATCTATTTAACATTCATGAAAACTACTGTGATATGGCTCTAGTAGTTGATGTTAAGGAAACAAACGGGTTGGTTATAGGGAGATTGTTTGTTTCAGTAGATATAATGGACAAGATATGATTTTGGTAATGGCAAGTCCTATGTATACATGAACATATTGGATGGCCGTGGAAATGTCTTGTTTGTTAATATTTTCCCTATTTTTAGGGGATTCATTTATTCAAAATGCTAGTTGGTTTTTGCAATTTTGAATGAAAACAAATAAAAGTCTACATTATTAGCTCAATAATTTCCAACATTAGATAGAGTACAATGTCCAATAATTTCACACAAGTTCCTAGATAATGTTATAATCTATTTCAAGTTTTATCTTTTATAGTTGATTGCTTGTAACAAAATTCCTATTCCAGGAATACATATTTCCCTTCCATGGCAACTTGGAATCATTCTTGTGGAATTGTATTATGTGGTCATGTTCAACAGTTAATATGTTGCATTGAAGCATATTGATAAAATTTTATCTCATTTTGTGAAAACAAGACTTTCATAGTTGGTATATCCTTTGCATTTTTTCTTCAATCATTTCACCATCCAATTTGGGAGTGAGTTGAAGAGAATCTATTTGAATTTGTCACAAATACTTTTAATTACAAGGTATTTGTGTTGTCTTAACAATTAGCTCTTAGAATTCATCTTAGGTGCATCATTTCTTTTCTCCTCTTAGGTTATTTTGTATTTTTGAGTTGTTTTCCTTACAAGTCTATGCCCTTTCTTCAAAAGATGAACAATTTTTTTTTCTTTGAAAATAAAGGAAATGATTATGTCTTTAACCCTTCAGTTATGCTCGATGGGAAATTCAAAACAAGAAACAAGTAATAAAAAAACCCACCTTATTATGTATTACCCTATGGTACTTTTTTTAATTTTTAGTTGTTTGAAATAGTCCAAAGAGTCTATTGTTTGGTAAAATATTCCGAAATTAGTTTTCATGAAAATTTTGCAATACATAAAATTGTTATAGATTTAGCACTTTGGCTATCCATGATGGAAATGTCAAGATTTAGGGTTTAGGTTTTATGGTTTATGGTTTATGGTTTATTATTTATAACACTAAAGTTACAAAACTCCTTTTAAAATATTAGAAAAAAATAGGGTTTATGGTTTAGGGTTTAGGGTTTGGGGTTTAGGATTTATAACACTTTAGTAAATTCTTTTAATAAACACTTAAATAACAGTTTAAAATTCTTTTTAAAATTTTATAAAATGATTAGAGTTTACGTTTTAGGGTTTGGGGGTTTAGGGTTTTGGGTTTATGGTTTAAGTTTTATAACACTTTAGTAAATGCTTTTAATAAACACCAAAATAAAAGTTACAAAACACTTTTTAAAATGTTGTAAATTTCTTAGGGTTCAGGTTTTAGTGTTTATAGCACTTTAGTAAATGCTTTAGTAAACACCAAAATAAAATTCAGAAAATGTTTTTAAAATGTTATAAAATACATAGGGTTTAGGTTTTAGTGTTTTAGGTGTAGTGTTTGGGGTTTATGCTTTAGGTTTTATAGCACTTTAGTAAATTATTTTGATAAACACTTAAATAAAAGCTACAAAATAATTTTTAAAATGTTATAAGTTGATTAGGGTTTCAGGTATAGGGTTTACTGTTTGAATTTTATGGTTCAGGGCCGAGGCTTAAGGGTTTATAACAATTTAGTAAATTATTTTAATAAAAATTTAAATAAAAGTTACAAAACACTTTTGAAAACACTTTATAAAATTCTTTTAATAAACACTTAAATGAAAGTTACACAATGCTTTTTAAAATGTTATAAAATGATTACTATTTAGGGTTTGGTGTTTGTGTTTTTGGTTTAGGGTTCATATTTTAGGATTTAGGGTTTATAAGGCTTTAGTAAATTCTTCTAATAAACACCTAAATAAAAGTTGAAAAACTCTTTTTAAATGTTATAAAATGCTTAGGGTTTATGGTTTGGGGTCTAGGGTTTAAGGTTTAGGGCTTATAAGAGTTCAGTAATTGATTTTAATAAACACTTTTTAAAATGTTATATTTTATGATTTAGGGTTTGGTTTTTATGGCTTAGGGAGCACTTGTAGAGGTGTCACTATGGGCATCCCTCCCTCTACATCTCCCTCTCTCTTGATCTCCTCCCTCCCTGCTTTCTCCCTCTCTCCATCTCTCTCCCTCTCCCCCCTCCCACCTCTATCCTGCTCTCTCTCTTCCTCTCACTTCCTCTTCTTATCCCTTTAACTCTCACCCTCTCCCATTGTCTCGCATTCCCCCACTCTCGCCCTCTCCCCCTCTCCATCTCTCTCCACCTATCCCTTCCCCTCAACCCTCTCTCTCCCTCTCTCCCTCTCACTCCCTTCCTCTATCCCCATCCTACGCCCACTCCCTATGTCTCTCTCTCTCTTCCTCTTCTCCCTCCCTCTGCTCTCCCACTGTTTCCCTCACTATCCATCTCCACGTCCCCCTAACGCACTCTCTCCTCCTCTCCCTCCACCTCTCCCTCCTCCTCTGCCTCTCTCTCTCCTTATCCCTCTCTCTCTATCTCTCTCTCCTCCTCTCTCGATCTCTTAGGGTTTATGGTTAAAAGTAAACCATAAACCCTAAGAGATAGATAATTCTTGTTAAGGGGGAGGGGATAGTATGATTGGGAGAGGGGGAGTTGGAATGTGATGGGGAGAGAGTGAGAGGGGGAGAGGGAGAAGGGGAGGGAGAGGGAGGGGGGAAGGGCAAGGGGAGAGAGACTGAATGAGAGATGAGGAGAGAGTGCAGGGTTAGGAAGTATAAGTGAGAGGGGGAGATGGAGACAAAGAGAGAGAGATGGAGAGGGAGGGAGAGGAGGAATGAGATGAGGAGAAAGGAATGCAAAATGTAACATTCAAAACTAATAATCTCAGTTTGAGTTATCAAATTGTTATGTATGTAACGAAACCATGAAAGAAGCATATTGTCATTAGCATGCAGTCATGTGTAGCCAACAAGTTCATCCCATTTCTATAGTGAATCCCATCTCCTACCTCGATGTGTTTGGTCGAATTCCTGAACCAAATATTGAAAAAAATAAACACTAAATAAAATGAGAAAATACAATTAAATTTAAAAATAATTAAGGAAATTCAGTGTTAATAGATATTACATCATATTTGTTCTAAAAAAATCAATAAAAATAATTAAATACATACAAATGGAATTAGTTATTTGTAACTTATTTGTAGAAAGAAAACAAAATAATATAAAATGATATAATTAAATTCAAAAACAAATATGAATAAATTAGTGATAAATTGTATGTTTTTTTTTAAAGCAAAGATTAAAATATCATCAAAAATTAGTGATAACTCATGTTTATTTTTTAAAACAAAGATTAAAAGATATTTAAATTCAAAACAAATTGAAAAAGAGAATAAAACTCATTAAATTCAAAACAAATTTAGAAAAACGTGAAGATTGATCTATAACTGACCAATTGACACATTTAGAAAAGAAATATAGCATTTAACTAACTGGTAAAAAAATCATGGATAAAGTGAACCATTGCAATACTATCCAGTTGGCAGAAAAGCATGCAAGAAGTTAGTGGTTGCTATTTGGTTTTAGATGTGTGTAATTTAATCCGATATCCGTTGAAAGGACGCGGAAGAATATATATATCAACTCTTACATGATTTATAACCTAATCTCTTTCCGTGTTCCTCCATCTATCTCTGGTTTACATTATTTATAACGTTAACTCTTCCTGGACTTCTGGTGGAGCAGATCGCAGGCAACCAGATCAATCCCTTCCAGTGGAGAAGTTCAATGGTTAATGAGCACTTCTATTTTTGCCCTTTGACTTTTTGAGACGCCCTTGATTTCTTTGGAAATAGTTCAGCAATTTTAATCTCTTCATGATCGGAGGCAACGGGCAACGGCAACTAGATCGTCCAATGGAGAAGTTCAATGATTGATGATCACTTCTCTTTTTTCCCTTTCATTTTCTGAAAAACCCTTGATTTCTTTGGAAATAGTTTAGCAAGTTTAACCTCTTCCTCCATCTATGTTTTGTTGGGCATATTACTATAGGTAGCCTGGACTTCCGGTGGAGCAGATCAAAGGTAACCAGATCTTCCGGTGGAAAAGTTCAATGGTTAATGATCACTTTTCGTTTTGGCCTTTGATTTTCTGAGAAGCCCTTGATTTGTTTTAGTGTATAACCTTTTCATTGCCAATATTTTAGACACAGACAATCCTATGTTGGGAGAACAAAATGGAAGAAGTAGGGACATGCTCGTGGCTACAGATTCACAAAATGAAATCGAGTTACTAGTATGTATGGATCTAGCTTCTCTTTCAATAGGTTATGCTGGATGCGACTAGTTTTGCTCAGCTCCATGTATCTATCTGTTGGTTTGAATTAATTTATTTTTGGATTAATAATGGATTTACTATGGCTTTCTAGTCATTTAATCCATCTATCGTGTAAATTAATACTCTGTATTAGTTTTATTGTGAGCTTAACCCATCTGCCTCTCTTTAAGAATTAACCTGGGCATATTATTTTTTTATTTAATTAATATTTCTTTAATTTGTGGAGGTTTAATGTGCCTCTATTTCAATGAATCCATCAGAGCTTATGAAATTTATGGATCTGCTTTAAATCTAGACCCATCTGTATTATCGAGTTACTGATCTGCATATGCTTGTAATTTAACTGACTCTCTTCATACAATTTCGAATGAATCAGTATCATGACTGGCTAAGCTTGGCTTGTGCCAGCAACGCCATCCTCGGCTTCTTGATGGCAATGTCGCCGAATTTCCGGGTTTATTTGATAATCCATACGGGGATAGCATGCAGTGGCGTAGGTTTAATGTCATTTGTTTTGGCGACGGAGTGTCCAGTAGGCATGTCGGCATAGGGTAGCTATCATCTCCACTCCCTCCGCCTTGTATTGCCTCTTCGTTCTGACGGCAATGTCGCCTAATTCCTCGGTTTATTGAAGAAAGCACATGTGTAGCTTATATTCCTTTGGCCACCCCCACTTCAGTAAGCATGTCGGTAACTTATACATCCCCGCTTCACGCCACCCCTACTCCAGTAGGCATGTTGGCCTCCGACTCCTATTCCTTCAGCATAGGGTTGCTCTCTTCTCCATTCCCTCTGCCTTGTATTGCCTCTTCGTTCCGAAGAAAGCGTATCACGCGTATCCAAGAAGATGAGCATCGCCCTCCTTTCGAACTTGTCAACCATAATTGCTTTCAGAGAATATGCAGGAAACTCTTCAATTCCATTAAGGAAAACGCTCAGATATAAATTGCAAGCCAGCCATATCCATCCCATCGCGAAAGCCAGCGAGTCCTGTGCGTAAAGGGCACCTTCAAAATGTCCACAAGGCTTCTGATGAATCGCCATCATCTGTGGCATCTTTTAGGTCCCCGTCGAAGGCCAACGAAACTCCATCTGGTATTGACTTTCGGTTCTTGGACGATATGCCTACTGAACCTCTTCTGGAGGGACACATGGGCTCCATTGCCAAAACAAAGAACGATAGACAGAGTATCAAATAAACCCAGAAATTAGGCGGCATTTCCGTCAAGAAGCTGAGGATGGCGTTGCCGGCGCAAGGCAAGCTCAGCACTCCCTTGGAATTTCGAATGAATCACTATCATGATTTGATAAACAGTGAGTTTACTTGTATTCGTATTTATCGCTGACATCTCCATTTGAGGACACCTAATATTAAAAGTTGAAAGCCGCATGCCTATGTGCGTATAGAATTTTCCTTTTTGCGGTTGCTTTCATCATTTTCACAGTCATAGTCTTTTTTTGGAAGTAAAATCGATAAGCGTTTTTTGACCCCCAATTCCATTGTTTTCAGAATTATATATATACACAATGTTTCAATTTATTTCACTGTATGTTTTTTCAGTAATTTAGGTGAGCCAAAATTATTTGTTACATGTAAATGATAGTGTTTTCTTGATGAAAATATTTTGAATAACGTATAAAATTTATATTTT
>APFE030768597.1:0-21534 GCA_000404065.3 Pinus taeda | reverse complement strand
CAAACAATGACCAAATTTTGTTGTGTAAACATAGTGACATAAAATTTTTGATTTTGATAGTCTTGACAAGCATATTAAAAGAACATTTGATCCAGGTGATAGGCTAACAAGACTGAAATTGACATTGGCTCCAAATGGGGATGGCAGCTCCTTGGAGGTGTCAAGAACACCGTAGACTAAGTAGCCTTATCCATTGGGCAATGGAGTCAACATGCAGAAAAACAGACTTTTGACTTAAAAGTGACTGACCTTTTGACATGACAAAGACTGAGAAGTGAAATAAAAACCAAAATAGTAGTTGACCCAAGAAGCCTTAGGGCCTCCACTTCGAGCTTCAAACTCCTACGACAACTACCTAAACTTTTGGAAATAAAATACACACCGGTATATACAACGATGATGAATTTTCAGGACTTTTTTCAGACATAGTAGTGCTTGAGAAGCCTACCGTTGATCACTCCTCCTGAATTATCTCCTGCATCCATTTCTTCCAATAAGAAAGCATACTTCCCTCTGAAAGCAGAAATTCTATAAGGTCCCTTCCATAAGTTTTCAAACTTTCCATGTTTTCCCTTCTCTTCATTTCTAACATCCCACCGAAGAACCATATCTCTTAGATTGAAATTGTCTTCCTTGGTCTTGCAATCATAAATATTTTTAATATTCTCTTGGAGTTTGGATGTGTTCTGAAGAACCTCTTCCCTTGTCTGCTATAAATGAATCATCTAATTTATCCTTCTTTGCATGTCATTAGTCTCACTATCCAATTCTTGTAGAATTTTCATGACCGAGATAGCAAGAGATGAAGGAAACACTGTATCAATTCCATACACCAGTTGAAAGGGGGACTTACCTATTTATTTTTTAGTGCTGACCCTATCCACTCACAAGGCATTGATGATATTTTTATACCAGTTCTTCTTGTTCACCTCTAGAACCTTCTTGATGCTGTTAACCAAGGATTTGTTGGAAGATTTAACAAGACCATTCCCTTGCGGATGATAAGAAGTAGAATGTCCTAAGACAATATGGTATTTGGCACAAAAGTCCACCATTCTTTTTGACTTGAAAGAAGCATCATTTTCAGTAATTATTTTGTGGGAAGCCAAATCTAGACAAAATATTAGACTCAATGAATTGAATGATGACAGAATCAGTAGCTTGCCTAGTTGGGATTGCTTCAATCCACTTTGTGAAGTAGTCGATGGCTGTCAATATCCATTTATGTTGTGCTGAAGATGAAGGATGGATTTCGCCAATGAAATCAAGACCCCACAGCTGAAACAGAGCTGAAATTGAAATAGGTTGTAATGGTAATGGAAAATTCTTTCTCTTTCCTTGAAAAATTTGACATTCATGGCAGCTCATGACTGTTTTGTATACATCAAAAAAGAGGGTGGGCCAATAGAATCCAACTCTTAAGATCTTGTTTGCTGTAGCTTTCCAAAAGTGATGACCACCATAGTATCCTTTATGGAAATCCTTCATGACATCCTTAGATTCATTTTCTACCAAACAATTTAGCAACACACCACCAAGATCATTCCAAAATAAAACATCATCTAGAATACAATATTTTGAATCCTTCAATTTCAGAGATCTAGCTTTACCTTTGGGAACTTCTGGTGGAGGATTCAAGTGCTGGAAGACATAGAGAATGTCGGAATACCAAGTTGAGGACATAAACATATCTGACACCTATAGGAAAGGATAGTTTTCTTCTTGTTCTTTAGAAAGTACAACAATCAAATTCATGTCTAGTGCATGTAGATTTGATCTAGCCATGAGTTTTTCTAGACCTTATCCCTTGACAAACTTTGTAGGTTTGGTCTCCAAGTGATACTCCAGCATAGCTGCAATCCACTTTCCTCTCCTGCCTTCAGCATCCATCTGCACAATAATTTCCTTTACTACTGTAGTAGGAACATAAGCAATGGTATGAAAATGTAGAATATAAAATCGGAAATCCTTGAGGACTTCCACTAAAGCCAAAGTCTGCTTCTCAATGATATTGTATCTTAGTGATACATCTCTTATAGTGTGACTGAAAAAAGCTATAGGTTGTTCATTCTTTTGATCTTTCTTCCGTATTAGGACAGTTGCTAACGTATACTCAGAGGCAAAAGAAAAGATGATGAAATCTGAAGTGTAATCTGGGCTATTCAAAATAGGAGCAGTAGACAATGAAAACTTCACTACATGAAATGATTTCTTAGCCTATAAAGACCACTTTACCTCACTTTCCTTCTTCAACATGTTTGTCATTTCTTTCAGGTGCTCAGCTAGATTACGAATGAATCTTCTCAGAAAATTGATTTTCCCATTGAAAGACTGAATCTCTTTCTTGTTCCTTGGGAAGTCTAATTGTTGAATGGCCTCCACTCTTGCAGGACCAATGTGGATGCCATATTTAGAGATGATGTGTCCCAATAGCTTACCTTCTTCCATGGAGAACAAGCTCTTCTCTAGGTTGAGTGAGATGCCAAATTTTCTACATTTCTGAAAAACAATTCTTAAATGATGTAAATGATGTTCATCAGACTTTGAAAACACTGTAAGATCATCTAAATAGATAACAAGAAATGCATATTTTTCATTTGTAAAAAATATGTCCATAGCCCGCTGAAAAGTAGCTCCTGCATTCTTCAACCCAAAAGGCATCTTGGCATACATGAAAGTACCCCATGGCATTGTGAAAGCTATCTTGAGCTGATCATCCTTGTGTACCAGAATTTGGTTGTATCCAGAGTATCCATCTAGAAATGACATCCTTAGAGGACCCAACTACCCTCTGAAGTATGTAATCCATCTTGGGTAGGGGATAATTGTATTTCAAGGACACCTTGTTCAGATTTTTGAAATCAATACATAGACAAATTTACTCGGTATTATTTCTTACAGACACTAGATTAGACATCCATTAAGAAAATCGAATAGGGTCTATGATTCCAGACTTATAAATCCTATTTACCTCTTTCTCAATCAATGGCAGCAACTTGGGATTGATCCTCAATTTTTGGTGAACGAATTCTGATCAGGCTTAATAGGAATGGTATGTTGAATGATACTTTTGTCATAAACATTTAGATCTGAATAGTCCCAAGTAAATACATCAAAAAATTTATTTATTTATTTTTTTCTTTCAGGAGATAAGGACTTTGATAACTTGACCATTTTCGGATTATCAGCTGTGCCAATGTTTACATCTTCAAATCCTTTTTTAGTAGGCGCCATGGTGGGATTCTTGGCGACATCATCACGATCAAATAACTCTTTCAAAGGCACCAAGCCTCTTGGAATGTTGTTGTCCTTGAGCTATAATATCTCAATCTCAGCTGAGTGGATGTCTGGATCATTCAAATTGGATGCATCATCAATGTGAGAATTCTGAAATTCTCCTTCCAATTGTAGAAAATTTTCTGTTTGTTTATCATCCCCAAACACTTACCAAAATCTTATGTTATCCGGAATAGTTGGGCGATGTTTGACATGGATGGAGTACTTCTGATTAGGATGAACAGGAATCTTCACCATACTTGTTGCAGTGGCGAGTGAGTCAACTATGACATTCTGAGTTCTAGGAATAAGAAATAAAGTGTATTCTGAAAAAGCCTTGAGGATAATGGCATATGAAAAGTCAAGTTGTAGAGTTCCCTTTAGTTTTTCTCCACAAGACCTTGAAAGCAACATGCCAAACCTAGGAGGAATATCAACAACTACTACATCCATGAGTACGTTTTTGGCCAGGATTTGGTCCAAGGATACTACCAAGTCTTTAATGAGGCCAAAGCATTTCACTCTTCTAGAATCAAAGGAATAAAGATCATGGTAGGGTTGAGTGATACTCAGTTCTAGTTTATCCATGATTACTTTAGGGATAAGATTATGTGAGGCACCATAATCTAGCATGGAATTATGGAGGGTAAAATCATGAACTTTAAGACTCAGATAAAAAGGAGGGATTTCACTATCTTCAGGAGTTCCTTCTAAGGCTGGACCAAAAAGGATTGTTGGCTCATCATGAACTACATTAATTGTATCTGACATCTGGTCAACCGTAAGTGTCTTTGCAATCTGAAATTTGTATTTGTCATTATTCACTGATTCAGTGAGGGGAACAACAACCTTCAATTTAGAAATTTCATTTTCCAAACTAAAAAGGTTAGATTGCTTTTCTACCTCCTTTGCAGTGATGTCCTTCTTTTCTATTTTCCATTTAGCTTGTGACTCCTTATGGCTTTAAGTCTGCAACTCTTTGTCCTTCCTCACATTACTGGTAGAGGCTTCATTTGTTCTGTCTTGGTTCAGTATGACAATGTCCTTTTCTTTATTCTGACCGGAAAGAGAAGTTTCCTTGCTTGGTGTGTCTTTTTGTACATTTTGTCTTTTCTGAGTCAAGGTAATTGGTACATTTCTATTTGTCAACTTTTACTGCTTTTGGAGATTACTAAGGGCGTTTTGATATACTCTTTGGTATTCTTTAGTTTGAACAACCCACAGATCGTCACTTGCTAGCACAGGTTGCTGATCACTTGGTATGAGAGAATCTTCGGAAAACTAATCTTCTTCTATTAAGAAAGTAGGCATCTCATCTTCTAGAAATAAGTGATTTTCTTCCACAATATCTTCTTCATCTTCATCCTGGCCTTCAGTATAATTTTGCTGAAATGGAGCTCTTACCTGACGTTGAGGATCTTGGTTCAACTGCTCTTTCTGTCGATTTCTGAACTGCTGTTGTTGCTGTCCGTGAAAGTTAGGATTCCTCACTGAAGGTTCTTCTTGTTGATCAGTTATGGATATTCTATCCATCATCCTCTCCATCGTTTTTATCAGATTGTCAAGATTTACATCAGAATATTATGTAGGCTCTTCTTTAAAGACAACTTTCTTCTCAGTCCTCTCAGGCTTTGATTTAGACTTCTTGATAAGAAGATTGGCTTCAACACTCACTGCATTTCGCTGCATTTCTTCAAGAGTAGCAGAGTCTCTCTCTCTGAGCTGATATGCCAGGTCTGAGTCAAAGGCATCGGGATAATGGAGAAGTGCTAGACCAGGAGGAGGCTTCATATCATTAGGAATAGAATTGTATACCAAATTAAATCTCGTTGTAAATTCTTGAACTGTCTCATTTGCATTTCTTTTAATTGAATAATACTCAGCCAATATTTGCAATGGATTTTTCTTCTCTTGCCAATGAGATAGGAACAACTTAATCAATCTTTGTAAGTTATTTACAAAATTAACAACTAGGTTGTGAAACCACTTCTTCACATCCCCTGAAAAGCTCTGATCTATGATTCTCATTTTAGAATCATCATCACGAATTTCTACTAGGTCGATAAAATATATCAATTTATCAACATGATGCTGAGCTGTGATTTCTGCACTTCCATCAAACAAGGGGAGTCTTTGACCATAATTTTGAGGCAGAGTTGAAAGTTAAGTGGGTAGTATGAGGGGCGCAAATCGCGCCATGACTGTTGGAGGTGGTGGGGGTACTACAATGGGTTGTGTAGGTAAGGATGATGATACTGATGGGGGTGTCAGAGTTACTACAAATGGTTGTACATGAAAATATGGAAGAAATGGAGGTGGTATGAAAGATGATGAAACTGAAGTCTTGAGAGATGTAACAGATGTTCTTGGAGGTGAAACAGAAGATGAAACAGTGGCTAGGTATTCAAGTTGATACTGGATGAAGGCCTTTTCAATAGTGATATGGAGTTGGTCAGCAATGCTTTGAAGCTTGTCAAAATTCAACCATAGTTCATGATCAGCTTTAGCAGACAAAGATTTTGAAGAAATAGAGTGACTTTCAACCTTTAAAGGCTCTAATGTTACTTCAGAAATACAGGACTCAGACTTCGACCTGGAAAGAGATAATTCTATCTGTTCATCAAAAGGAATTTGCTTAAAGGCAAAAATATTTTTAGGATGAGAGGTTGTTCTTTTAATTTTTCGAACTGTACTTTTAGTTATGGGTAATATAAGTTTTCTAAGCAGTCTTTCTGGATCTTCAACAATGAAGGGTGGATTAGGGTCAGGGTTTGACCTGGTATGCCTTTTAGAAAACAAAATGTACAAACCCTAAACTGATGAAATTTATGAATTCAACCTATCTTTGGATACTGGAAGTTATGAGCTATAGAACGAGTTCTTTGAAATCTCTTAGATATTTCTAGGATTGATTTAACAGTCATTACCCCAACAACGGTGCCAAAAATGTTAGTCCTTACAATTTCCTAGGATGAAAAGGAAATCGAGAAGGGTAACCTCAAACCACTTTAGCTCAGTAGCTAGCCCTACTGAGCATGAGAGGGATCTCTCTAAGTCTCTTATCAGTGATATGAATTTAAAGCAAATGGGTTTTAGACTAGTTATATATATATTTTTGTTTGTTTGTGAAAATTTGGGTTTTAGGGTTTGTTGAACTTAGGATTTGGAGCCACAAATAGGTCTAGTCTGTAGGAGTGCAGGAGAAAATATGAGAAGGAACTAGATATCAGAAGCAATGGAGTATTTAGAATATTTTCAGTGTAGTATAGAAGAGAAAATGTAAAAGAAACTAATGAGCATAAGTAAACATGGTTTCATTAGCTTCGGAAGACATAAACATAACTATGACAACCTGATAAACAAAGCTTGAGAAACAAGAACTCTGTACATTTCACTGTAAGGCATCCATAAAAAGAAGATATATCATGTAGATAAAGATGTTTTAAACTTTAGAAAACAAATAGAATGAATAAAAAACACCATGAACTCACTGGGCTAGAGTTCCTTGAAAATAACTGCAACTGTCTCTGTATTAGCTGAAAAGATGATTACATGCAAGCTTCCTCCACAAAAAGTTCAACCCTTCTCTCTCAAAGAGAAATGATACATATAGACTCTCCTAGACCACTTTCCCACCTTCAGGAGTCGAATTCCTTGGTGGAGGAACTGACTCCAAGATTCTCTCAACCAATAGGTGAGAGTGAGAAGGTGAAACTCAATCACTTCTTGGAGAGTTTGTTTAGGAGTTTGCTTCCTTTATGAGGCCTAATAAACATAAAAAAAAACCTATAATGTACATTTATTCATTCATACATTAGCTAGCCTCGAAAATAGTGCCATTACATAGAGAATATTGAATTTGATTAAGTCAAATTGGAAACTAGAAATTTTACACAGTGAAATTTACAAATTAAAACACAAAAAAGTGCAAAAGTGCAGCCCCAACTTTGAGATGATTTGTAGGTTCCTTCCAAAGGTCAAAATGAAAAAATGAGAGAACGGTCAACCAGCCCTTCAAGTCTAGTTTCCAGAACAGGTTGAATTTTTGAATTTGGACAATGGGAAGGCCTTCACAAATCCATTCTTCCAAGGTCGCTCTAGGTGTGTAGCGCCTGTCAAAAAAGGGTCCAGAATGCTAGTTTTTTTCCACTTTTTTGCACTTCTCTCCAAACCTGAACCACCTCTGCAAAATCTGAGTAAATGGGTTTTTAGAGAATGGAAAGATATTTCCAAAAATATAAACTTTTCCTGAAATAGAGGCTTGAGTAAAAAGCGCGCATCTAGAGCTGCTGATTTTTTGAATTTAGCTAAAACAAAATTAAAAAAACTAAAAATGCTCAGAATTTTCTCAAAATTGGCTGGAAGCTGTAAAAATATGTTTTTTAAACGTTGAAAGATGCTTCAACAAGCATCCCCAAGTTTCCCTCATCCTTTTGGTCTTTGTTGGCTTCTATGAGCTTGTTTTCAAGTTGCTTTACCTTGACATTAACGATCATGTTTTGAGCCTGGTAGTGGTGCGCCATATGTCTAAGCAACTGATTATCTCTGTTTTCCTTCTCAAGTAGCTTCTCCAAGTGTTGATTCACCCTGTTGAGCCAATACTCCTTGTCTTGATTGATCTCAAGAGCAATTCTGTCTTCTAGATCTATGTCTTCATTCAACAAGATGTGTTCATCCTCTTCTTGCAACGTCGTCTTCATGCCCTTTGTTCTTGGCCTTTTCCTCTTAACTTTCCCTCTTGCTCGTTCAGGCTCACTTGATTCTATGATTTCTTTGCCTTTGAAAACCTGCTTAAATAACTTGGTTTGCTCTTTTTCCATGATCAATTCCTTTGCTTTGAGCTGACTATTCTCCTGTTCAAGGAATGAAATGATGTATCTAGCTCTTGCCATATTGACTGTAAGCTCCTTGATCTGATAGTCTTTATTTCTGATTGTATTTTGCATGCTTGAAGTTTGATCCTCTGCCTCTAAATCAACTAACTCAAACTCATGCTCAACTGTGTCTTTATCTTTCGCTATCGCTCCCTGCTTTGTTGATGAAGAAGGCTTGGCCCCTTTCTCACCATGAGAAGAAAACACAAGACTCTGTCCTCTCTTGTACACCTTAGTCACGTCAGCATAGGTGCTTGAGTTTTCTCAACTTATTTGCTAGAGTACCCCACCTCCATTTTCTATTTTGGTATGCTAGAGAGTTGAGCTGCTACATTGGCTTCATGCCATTTCAGGGTTGTTTCAAAAAAGGTTTCCCAAGCCATACCTTTCTCTACAAGCTAGTGAAGGACTATAGTCTTGATCAGACTGTGACGAAACAAGCTTGGGTAATGCTCCTTGTTTTTCATTTGTATCTTTTTTGACATTTTGGAAATGCTCTTGAATAGGTAGTTACACATGTTGAGTGGCTTCTGAGAGGTGAAGTGCATTAGGAGGCAAAAATCATAAGCATACAACTCAGAGAATCTTCCTTCACATGTAAAGAACTTCATGATAATATTCATCAAAGGGGCATATTTCTCCAATAAGTATCTGAGCATGTTTTTCCCTGTATGGTGTTTTTAAGAAAGGTTTATAATATACAAGATCTAGGTTCATTCCCTTGAACCAATATTCACCATTGTTCGGTAGCCCTGTAGCAAGTGAAATGGATGCCACTGAAAAAATGAATTCAAAACCAGCGATAAAAACATTTTCACCCTTCAACTGAGTTGCCACCCAATCTGTCAACTGCTTATGAAAACCCACCTCACTCACCCTTTTGCAAAACTCCAAGCAATGTACATCTTCAAAGAATTGTTTGATGAAAGGATATGATTTGATTTCATTGCAATTTGATGGATCATATGTGAGGATTTTCCAACCCTTATGATTTCTTTTCCTCTCTGGTGAAGATTTTGCCTCCATGATGACAAAAAACCCTAGTAGCAGAAATGAGAAAAAGTGTGAGGCATGAATGGAAAATGAAGTGATGTGAAGGTGGAGTTTGACAAAATGATAAAGGAGGTTTTGAAAGAGGTGGAAATGAACTTTGGAAGCTGATGAAAATGAGTGAAAAAAGTAGTGGAAGAGTGATCTTCTTGCAAGGAGGAAAAATAGAGTTTGTAATGAAAAATGCCCAAAAACCTCTAGGAATGAAATAGGGTTTTACTTTTGGAGAGCTAAAATTCTTCTTTGAGGTTAACTGAGTGGTTAAAATCATTTATTAAACATGTATACAGGTGTAGGGAAACATTTTACATGTTTATAAACCAAAAAATAAAAATGGCCATTATCACCCTATCATTTCCCATGAAAAATTTCACTACAAACCCTAATTTGAAGAATCATTGGCTCGAGATGATTTTGAAAAGCAAATGAGGTAGAATGGTGGTGTACTTACTTGTTGCTTGGTTTAGAAATAATTGAAATTAAGTTTTCAAGCCAAAAAATGGAATTTGGGAGAGATTTGGGCATTTTCTGGACACTCTGCCTCGTGCGCAACGCCTTTTTCTTGTGCGCCTCGCCTAGTCTCTATGTGCAACGCCTTGTTCTTGTGCATAACGCCTCAAGTTTTTTTCCAAATTTACCTAAGAAACCGACTTTTTCTCTCTTTTGGATGGGAGAGCTCGATACTCAAGAGTGAATAGGAGGTAAATGAACCAATTTTCGAGGCTTTTGAGTTTATATAGGCAAAATTATTTCTCTTTTTCAAAAATAAATGGGACCCACAAACCTTTGAAAAATGATTTTTCACTTTTGAAAACAAACTTACCTTTATAACTGAAACCTGAGCTGCCTTTTCACTTTCCTCAGTGTTTGAACTTATTCTTCTGGAACTTTTTGACCATGAGAACACGATGAATGTGTGATAACTCACAAATCAATACCAAAGCACTGCTTGTCGTGCTCTATTCACTGTTGGATTTAATCATGAAAATGATGGACCTTGGAAACCATGGCGACCTAATGGATGAGCTGAAACTGAATGGAATGATGATGATGCCTGACATGTTTTTATTATTACACCTCCATAAAAATGTGATAGTTGACCATAATGAGTGAATTTCCAAAAGACTAACCTCATTTCTAGACTGACCAAACGGTGACCAAATTTTGCTGTGTAAACCTAGTGACATAAAAAATTTGATTTTGATAGTCTTGACAAGCATAGTAAAAGCACATTCGATCCAAGTGACAGGCTGACAAGACTGACACTAACACCTATAGCATGAAGAATATGCCTTCCTTATAAGAATACAAAATTCTCCTTAAATATAATGTTAGATAGAACGAACTTCCTCCTTTTTGATATCACCTTTGCTATGATATTTTTAGTAGTAATTATATAAAATGTAGGGCTAATGGAATCAATGGATTAAGGATTATTGAATTTCATATTGTACAAATGAAGGTGGATTTGATAGTTATATATATATTACCTATGATTCTAAATTCCTCAATATCCATGAGAAGGTGCTTCCCAACTTGGTCATGCTAGCTCTTAAAATCTTGATGGGCTACCCATTAAGCTAGAAGATTTGCTACTTTGAAATGAAGGTAATACCTCTTTTAGTTCTTCATCATCTACTAAAGTCTTTAAAGTATCATTTTGATCCTCATTTACCATTTGAGGGAAGTAATATAGAGCTTATATAATTTACCTGTGAAATGGTCCTCTAGCACCTTTGCAATTCCATTAACCAATTCGAGTATTTCCATTCTTATATTTGATCTACCATGTAGAGGTTTTAGCTTTCCTAGCTTGATAAAATTTATGGGAAAAATATTGTTCTATAATCGCTTTCTTCCAACTAGGTTTCCCTATTATTTTATCTCTAATAATCCTCCTCTCAAGTTACTAATCTATTCCTATGTCCTTCCATGCTATCCATTTCCCTCCTGACTTTCTCTTGTAAGGACACTCTTTTAACTCCTTATCCTCTTCATCCTTCCACCAACATAATTTAGATCATGTTGATATTGCATATGTTGATTTATCCACTCTTTCGCCTTGGTATTGATACATTTTACATTCTCATTCATAACTTATATTTCTTGTAGTACAAAAGGAGGATAATATAGGGTCCATTCCTTCGTAACAAATTCCTTCAATTTCTCCTCTTTTATCTAGTATGAATTGAACTTAAAGGGTGATGGAGGTATTTTTGTTTCAACTTCTAGTTGAAGAAGGATTGGGAAATGGTCTAACTCACCCTCCCCTCTAATCCATGGCCTACACCTTTCAACTTAAGCTAGGATACTCTTCAAGACAAGAAATAAACCTAGTCATTTAGTAATTGTAGCCATACTAGTTCCATTGCTCCTAAGATAATTTTGGTCCTACATTCAATAGGATTTTATCTTCAAAGTATTTTTGGTAAAAATTAACTAGAAAACCAAGTCTGTATTCACCCCCCCAGAGTCTCTTTTTCTCAAATTAAGGTTCAAATCATCCCTAAACCTTCTAACGTTTCTACCATGAATGGGATATTATTTATTATCATCTATTAATAATATTTTATAGTTTGGTAGGGACCATAAAGGTTGACAAAGTGAAAGTCTATATCCACCTCCCTAACATATAATGTGTGGATAATTATACTCCAAAACTGTGTGGTCCTTGAGTCTATAATTATTCTTCCATCCCACTACCATTCTACTGAATTTTCCACTTACATTATAATTTTCTACAAAACTCTAGTATTTTAACAATTTTTGAAGATAATATCTAGCATCTTTATTTCTTACTATGGCTTCTTGCATACATAGTAAAATCAACTTATACTTTTGAATAATATTTTTGAGGGAATTTGGTTTCAAGAGGATCCTTGATATCCTTATATTTATGTGAAGACATCACTAGGAGGTATTCCTTGATCTATGGGCTTTTGATTTCACTTGTGACCTCTTCATCAACCTAAATTTTTTCCACTTGGATACGGGATTTTCTCGCTTGTTTTATTTGAGAGTGAATTTGTAATCTATCTTAAATCATCCTTTGGACCTCCTTTGTCTCGACAAGGGAAAATTTTAAGAACAAAGTTTTTTCTTAAAGTTTAGAAACCTTGGAAAATCTTGCTAGTCCCTTTTATCTAATCTGTAAAATGTTTGGCGATATTTTTTTCAAAATATTCAAATTTATATTGATTTATTTTATATAGTATTTATAAAATTTTTAATGAATTTTAAGGTAAAAAAATGGTATCATATAAAATTTGGGTGAATTAGGTTTAGGAAAAATGGAAAATAGTGAATCTTTCTTTTTTTGGAAAATCATGGAAAATTAGCCCATCACGTGAGTATTAGCCCCTAAAATTTTCCATGGTCTCAACCTTCTTAATTATTTTTGAAGAGTAAAGAAGCTAGCACCTTTTCTTTATTGATGTGGCCCTTTCTTTATGAAAGGAAAAATATGAGCTCAAAGTTTTAAGTGAGTTACAATCTCTCTAGTCTCCACCCCCACTTAGCTCATTATCATATCTTAGGTAAATTATGGTGGATAAGATGTTAGGCCTTCATCCTCTTATGAGTTCCCAAACTCTAATTCCCATGCCTCATAACTTATGGGTGAGTCAATATCTAGTGCTATGGCGAGGTAAGGATTTGTGGTTTTCATGATTCCTTTCAGTTTATATTTATGCCTAAGTGGCATGTCTAGTTCAAACTAAATGTTATGAATGGCGATTTCATGCTTACCTAAGGCAAGTAGAGCCTCCCAATATTTAGGAGGGTTTTTGATGACACATTTTAAACTTTCCTTGCATTCTGATGATCAATTAATGTGTTCATGTGTCCTTTGTGCTGGAGTGGGTGTCAAACCAAATCAAGGGTCCTTCCCCATACCTCAATTTCCATGGCATCATTATGGATTCATTTAGGATACCTCCTTTTCCCCTATTAGGGAAGGCCTTTTTAACATCTCCATAATGTATACACATGGAACATCTGAGAGGCACCTTGTGATAATATAGGACTTCTTAATAATAATTTATTCACACCACTAAAAAAATGGCACCAAGGAACTTGTTTCCTAGTTTCAATTCAACACACGTTTTGATCACTAATGGTACCAATAGTTTCCATGTTTTTGGTCTTTTCATTCATTGTTATGAATAATTCTATAGTAGTTTTTGTGCCTTTGAATATTTCTTCTATCTAAATTTCTAATTTCGTATATGGAAGTTTGTCCCATGGTTGTTTGTTTGTTGTAAACATAGGCTAAAGCTAGGTTCCAAATAGTGGAGATTGAGATGCCCATCCTCCCAAAACCATTTTCCTTGTTCAATGTAATCTATATTAGCTCTATACTTGAAAATAGATGTAATAAAACATGTAGCCAGTGAAAAAAAAACTATTGGTTATATCTCATCAATGGCATCCACTTATTCCCCATCCATTTATTCAATGTTTTATGCTAGTTCCTAAATCATTCCAGGAAACATTCCCATTAAGTGTTTTTGGTACATGTAGATTGGTAGCTTGCAATTCAACACCTTTGGAAAAAATCATGCTTGCAATTTATTTCATGTTGATGGGTGAGATGGAGCTCTTTTTATTCCCCCAAACTTTTGTAACCACCACACAATTGAACTGATTTGGAAGGAACCCCTCTTTGTACCATCACCAAAAGTTGGTCTCTTCCCCTAGTTTAAAGAGATGGATTAAGGTTCATTGCTTTGTATAAACTATCCATGCATATTCTCAATCCACTTAAATAATGACCCAAAATGGAGGGGTTTCCATATCCAAAAGTTAGGGATCCAAGTCTACATTATGATTATCCCAAATTAGAGGCTTTGTAGTCTCGATCTCAAGTTCATCCTATCATGATGGGATAAAGTTGTTGATGATACATTTACCTTCTCTAAGATGCCTTGGAGTTTCCTTTCGATCACCATCATACTATGCATCCAATAGTATGTTTCTATAGAGATATTTATCTTCATTTATTATTGATGTGGTGTCCTTGGTGTTTCCATTGTCCACTTATCCATGTTCCCCCTTACTATTGAACAATATATAATCTTTCTCCCTCTCTTTGTCTCCATGACTTTAGGCTAGGTAGCACAAATGGATCCTTGTAAATACTCCTCTAGAGTGTCATAAAAGTAATCCATTTTTAATTTTCCCTTATCATCACATATAATCAATTCTCATTATGGCTCAATTATGTCCATTAAAAATTCTAGTCCAATCCTTAGTGAAAAAATTATTCTCACTTCAAAACTATTTACCACAATAAAATATATTTTTTATGATATTATCATTATAAATAGAAAAATACATATTTTTGTCACATTAATGCAAGAAATACTTGTGGAGTTTCTCTAGTTTTTATTTTATTTTTAATAAGAATTGGAGGATTTATACTAAGCAAAAATATGTGGCCTGAGCACAAAACTAGGATACAACAGAAAGAATGATACAAAGAATGTCTACTTCAATGATGTGGAACAAAAATGATCATGAAAACAAAAATCAATACTTCTCCCCTTAAAAGGATCATAGGGAGAGATACAACTGTATACTTGCACAACTTAATCTTACTACTTCATGGGTACATGAGTAGATTCTTACAATTCCTTACACAAAATGACGTAGAAACAAAACATGTCTATGATTTGAGTGAAACTATGCCCCCACTAAATAAAAGGGAGTCAAGAATTTGTTGGGAACTACAATTTGGAATTATCTTTTTCCTACCTCTTTCTATTAGAGGGGAGGAACACATATTTGCATTTAAAACTTCTATAAAGGAAATAAAAGTAGAGGGGCAATCACCCTCCTTGTCACTTGCCTTTTCGGTTGTTGACTCCTCCTTTTCTAAATCTAGGTCCTCTTCTTATAAAGTTTCTAAGATTACTCCATTAAGGGTCATATCTTCATTTTAAGGAACATTATTTTTACTTTCACTTGGCTTGATGATCAGAGGTCAAGTTGGAAGTCTAGATGAGATCTAGATTGTTGCTTTGAGTTATTTTTTTAAGAGTCTTTCATAATGAGGTCCTCATCTTCATCCTCTTGAGTTTGCAAAGCTCCAAATTTGTTATCGAAGGTAGTAGGCTGGTGTGTTTGAGGCTTAATGTCTGATTAGGTTCCCTTGGGATGCTATGCCTTTTGCTTTCTTGAAATGTGTTTGAATGATCCTTTCTCATCATTATTCAAAGGAATTGGATCTTGCTTAGAAAGTGGTTGAGTTGCATGAGCATTGGGACAAATGTTGGAAAACTATTTGTATTCATGCAGGAGTTACATTTGAAAGAATTTTCCCATAATAAAGGGTTTGAAGATGGATACACCATTCCAAATTGAGTTGAATCACCTCTAGCAATCCCTTTTCAAAATCCATTTCCACAATTTTTTTGGTACATATTCAAATATGACCCTTAGGCAAGGAATGAGTAATATAATGCCCTAACGTATATTTGATAACTTTGAAAAGTCCATCATGCTAGAAAATAATGGGGAGAAAGACAATCTAATCCAAATAGGGGTATAAAAAGTTCCATTTCAAGATGAAATTCAAGAGTCAAATGGGAAAGAAACATTCCTTTAGATCCCATGAATAAGAGCCAAACAAGAAGATTAGATCTTTGTCTTCTTTGTTTAAAAAAATGAAAAGATAAATACCTTTTCCACAATAAAGTGTAGCAATAGGTTTATGATCTCCCCAATTTCTACAAGTCCATTCTTGAAAGAGTTTGGACTCAACCAATGGCTTGTAAACTTATAAAATAAACTCATATACTTCATCATTGTGATATTCCTTTTCCCAAAAAATAACCCCCAGTTAAGATTGGGTGTGGATTTTTCCCCTTAGGTGAGTTTACTTTTCTCAAGACACATATAGCCACTTGAAGAAGATCATGAAGATCCTTTGGGAAGTGAAGCACGTGTTTCTAAAACAAAGAATGAAGGAATACACATTATAAAATGATGAAAAATTCATCCATGGATGTACAAACAAATCCTCCACTGCAGAAGAATAAAACGCTTCTTGAGCATGCCCAATACAAGGCAAAGGTAGCTCAGGCAGGCCCTAGCTAAAGAGTGAAAATCATATATCAAAATCTTAAGGGGAAATTAAGAAGATAGACCATTGAAACATGTAGGCTAGAGGTAGCAAATAATTGAATGTAGATCTTTCCATTAGGTTGGATGAACTTCAAATGTTACAATTGCTTCATTGGACATAGGTGTTACAATAGTGTTTAAGGAAACCATAGTCACTATAGAAACAATACCTCTCACTCCTCATTTTTCTTCTTTTCAATTGTTAACACACTTTGTCTACTTTAATTTCCATGGAGTTTCCCTTGTTATATATATATATATATATATATATATATATTATATATATATATATATATATATATATATATTTGAAATATTGTTATTTCTCATATTTATATGCATTCATAAACACATTATTATGAGTAGATTAAAATACCTCCCATTATATATATATATATATATATAATAAATAATAAAATTTACATATCCTTGATGTGGGTGGAATCCCAAGATGGTTGGGAGTTGTGTCAGGCCCCTTTCAAGAATAATCATGCAAGTGGGAGGACATTTGGGAGTGTGGTAGTACCCGAACCAATATGTTCGTGTAGAGAAAGATGTCTGCGGAGGAAGGCATTCAAACCTGCATAGGTCATTCAAGTGCTACATAAGTCATAACATGGGTACCCTAATGGTGTTATTCTATTAAGGGTGTGTAGAAGGAGAGTATCACAATTGTTTACAAAGTCTTGTCCTCTGGACACTGTTGGAGGTTGAATTGGAGGGCAAATGCAACCCTACTGGGATTTGGGAGGCGAGAGTTTGGTGAAAGTTTTGTTGGGTGAATCACTACTCCTCGTCCCACCTTGCAATCTCTTTGGGCACCCCACTGGATCACAAGGTATTCAATATATCTATATGTTGGGTGTGGTCTGGAAGGTTCCTTAGGTTGTCGTTGATTGATATTTTTCCCTTTTTTTTTTGTTTGTTTTTCAATGGTGCTAGATGGAGAGGGAACCTGCAAGCTGGTCGCACCAAACAAAAGGTGGATCGCTGCTTGAGCTATCATTTTTGAGCCCGACTCCCTGCCTCCATCCTTGTTTCTGTCTCAAGATTTTGTAATCAAGTCTAATGGATAGTTTATGGTTAGCTTATGGTTGTAGGTTTCAAGGTCTATTATTAATAATTAAGATATATTATATATATATATATATATTACATTTAAAATAAATAAAAATAAAACGATAAGACAACCAATCAAATAATAGGAATACACTCTTTAAACCAAACTACAAATTCCAATTTTAAACCAAACTACAGATTCCAATTATTATAGTCTAAATTAACCAAAAGCAATACATATAAAAGATTCTAAAAACAATAATTTTCAATTATGCAAAAATAATGATGGGTCAAATCTGTATATAGCCTCAAATAATAGAGATACCATAAGCATTTGCAATTTGGATATATTCTAAAAATAATGTTGAGTATGATTCACGTGTACACCTACACTCAAGTCAATAAGTCAAGTTATATTCTTTCGTTATTGAATGTGTAGAATGTGCATGAAAGGGATTTGATTGCGGTTCCATATACTTCACATGATATGATTCTATTCCATTCATATTTTACTTCAAAATAATTGAGAATAGACGAAATTTAAGCAAAATAATTGAGAAAGTACCAAATTTAAGCAAAATTGAATTGATTCTATTCCATTCATATTTTACTTCAGTACTTCTCAACTGGACTATGAAACTTGGGGACTTTTTTCATAAACAATTCCATTACAAAATATTCTTAGGTTTTATTTATTACTATTATTATTAGAGAAAGGTAGAAATAAATTTAATTTTTATTTTTTTAATCGAGAGAAGTTTTCAATACAGTGTACTATAAATGTTGTAATATTTAACTTTTTTACATAGTCAAAATAAATATAAATTAAAATTAATTTAAAATTAAAAAAATAATTAATAATTATAATAATTAATAAAAAATCAAATAACATAAAAAAAATAAATTAAATAAATAAATATTTGATATTATAATTATTAATAAAACATTTTACTCAATTAAATTATTTAAAACTTTAAAAAATAAAAAAAATTAATAATTAAACCAGCTTAGATTCATTTTAATTTTAAATCTACCAAGCTCCGAGAGTTATCAAATCTCTTGAGATGCAAATCTCTTTTAGAGTGAAAAGAGATTTGATCCCTCTTGATGTTTGGTAGATCCGGAGTCAATATGGATATAGGCTAGTTTTAACAAGAATCAAGAATAACTATTACATTAAAAAACATTGATCTAAATTTAAGTTTAGATACATGATTTACATAAGCATGTTGAAACAAGTGGACATGGTCAGAATGATGCATCAACGACCATCAACATAATTCCGACCTTGAAGCCTTTGAACAAAATGCTACAATGTCTACAGTGTTCCACTTGTACATTTGTCAATATTGATCTACCAAAAACTAAAATTTACAAAGCATCAAAATGTTACATTAAACCATGAGGAGTTACTCCTTTGCTTTCAACTTTGAGCCTCCTAATGTTCATTAAGGAAGGGGGATATACCCTTTTTCCCTTTCCACCAAAGTTCACCTTGATTTAGCCTTGACCCCAAATTAGTCATGTGATCAACATTGGAGTTGATTGATCTAAGAACACAGAGATATTTCTTCTAGGGGATAGACTAATACAACTAATAATTTCTTCTACTTCAAAATTTGACTTAACTTTGTATAGGGGAGAGAAATTGAATATAAATATTGAATTATATTCAAGGAATCACCAAAAACAATAACCTCTTAAATTCCCAGATTCACAATTTGCTTCAAACCTTGATATAAGGGGTAGGCTTTAGCAACATTGTTGGAAGTGTGACCTAAACCCCAAGTATACATATGTTTTTATTGATTCTTAGGGAAAAAATTATCCTAGTTCTTCTTGATTCTTATGACAAAAAATTGCCCACTAAAAAATTATTTTATATTAATATATCCACATTTGTAATTATATTAAATAATTTTAATTATGAAATATATGAGTAAATCGTAAAATTGCAACTTGAGTACAATATCTTGATTTTATGTGTAACACTCCACCCCACATTTACCCACTTTAACCCTCTCACTAGTGTAAACATGAGATGAGAGTTACTATACATGACTCAATTTCCAAGATGCACTTATGGAAAATGGGGTCCACATGTCCAGAATTGAGTGCAAACACCCAATGACACATGATCACATTGTTATCAACCTAACTTGACCCAACAATATTTCCTTTTAGTTTTGTTTCCTTAAATTTAACATAACTTCCTACTTTTGGCAGTTTTTCGGGTCCTAAAATTTCGAGGTCGTTTTGAGGGCTTAAACGACATTTTAAGGGAAAACGAAGGGATCAGGAAAGTTTTAAAATATGTGTCACACATTTTAGGGCTAGCCTCCTCATGGATATCTTTGAAACGAGGTATTATGATAGCCAAACAAAGATCGTATGCCAAAGCTATGACCTCGAGAAGTTGGTGGTCCAAATTATTCATTTATAAAATATTTTGGGACTATCATACTTGTAGGTCATGAATGCTAAGCTTGTCCATTTCTTTCATTAGTTCATTGAATATTCATCAAGAAGGCTTGATTCTCTCTTGCACTAGCTGCAATAAAACAAAGATTAGCACATGCATTCATATAGATCACCCATGAGCCATCAAACCATGAATTAGATCTAGATCAAGAGCACATCATATAATAATAAATATACTAATGCAACCAACATTTAACCAGAATGAAGCCATGACAAACCAGCCATTTAAACAAATAATAAACCAAACACTTATGCTCGTTGATCATCAATAAGAAATAACAATTAATAACATATGCATAAAGCCAACCAAGTCAAGGACTTCCACGTACCACCCCACCATAGATTGAGTTGAATCAAAACTCTCTTTCATCCAATCACCCCCGTGCCATATCTCAAGCATGAATATGGGATCACATGGTATAAACCAAAATAGAACCAATCATGGATTCTTGAAACATCTAATCACATCACAATTGCACAAATCGTTCTTTTTCCTTTTCATTTAAATATTGATGTCAATTGAGATCTTTACCTTTGGAGACAACACATTCTACTAACATGCGTTGTTTCTCTTGTTGCCACATACTCTTGATAAAATATTGCTTGATTCCCTCCAAAGCAAATTTTTCATCATATGAGTTTTGACAATGTTGACCATACTATTTTAAATAGTTTTTTCTTTTAAAGGTTCCATGTAATTACTCCACTATTTTTCATTAGGTATTGAAGAGTTTTTTAAACATCTTATTACGAATAATATTTATTTCCCCCATTTATTTTTAAAACATAAACCATCGCCATAATAAATGTGTACATTCCATTCCATACCAATAATTATTTTAACTATGGATTCTTGAAACATCTAATCACATCACGATTTCACAAACCATTCTTCTTCCTTTGCATTTATATATTGATGTCAATTGAGACCTTTACCTTTGGAGATAATACATTCTACTAACATGATTTTTTTTCTCTTGTTGCCACATATGATGATATATCTATCTCTTGATCAAATATTGCTTGATTCTCTCCAAAGCAAATTTTTCATCATAGGAGTTTTGACAATGTTAACCATACTATTTAAATAGTTGTTTTATTTGGAAGGTTCCTATTTAGGATCTATTATAAGTTGTAAACATAGATTTTTATGAATCGAGGTTGTTCATTCTATTGTTTAGGGCTTCAAATGTTGTTTGAAATTTGGTGGAGAATTCACACTAAGAAAAAACATGATGAATCGATTTCAAGTCTGCTCGACAAAATGAAGTAACTTGAAGGACCTTGGATGCCACTTTTGTAAATTTTTAGTTGTTGGTATTTGTCATGTACAAGAATCCAACAATAGGTGTTAAAATTTTGTAGTCCATATGTATGCCAAATCATCTTTCATATCACTAAACATGGAGTTAGAGTCAAGTTTTAAACTGGAAGATGTATCCCCACTTGACCACATAGTCAACGTGTCCTCAAGTTCTTTAATTGGAACACTTTTATTTCTAGGTGTGCAACCTTTCAAGGCAAGAATCAATTGGGGGGTTGGATGTTTCACATGGTGAGTAGGCATCCCAATTTTCCAGTATGTCCATTGTCTCAATTCATCATTCTGAAAAGAAATATGTGTTAATTTTTTAAAATTTTGACTATCCATCCAGTAATTTAAATGAGA
>APFE030768596.1:23991-54496 GCA_000404065.3 Pinus taeda | reverse complement strand
ATTAATTATAAAATATATTAATTGGGCCATTAGGTATAAATTGTTAAATTATATACTATTATTATTAAATGAATATACGATATACTACACTAAGGTTATTATTTTAATATAAATAAATATAAATTCTTGAATTGATTATAAAATATATTAATTGGGCCATTAGGTATAAATGATAAATTAGAATAAAAAATATTATTATTAAATATACCAAGGATACTATTTTAATATAAATTAGTTAGGCTTTTGGAATTTATATATATATATTATTTTTAATTATATATATAATAATAATATAATAATAATAAGAATAATAAATAAATAAATAAATAATTATTATTAAATATACCAAGGATATTATTTTAATATAAATTAGTTAGGCTTTTGGAATTTATATACATAACAAATGAATACTTTATTACACAAATTACCGAATTTAACTATTTTCTAGAATAAAAATAAATAAAAATATAACGGGAATATTATTGGTCTGACTTGGGTCATTAGGTCAAAATTAGTCGTTGGCAATATAGCCATTGGAGTCTCTGCATACACTATTTAAACGTGCTAAGCTGGATCTGATCTTCAACTTGTCCTGACGATGAACCACACTAGTTGGTTCGAAACACGTCGACAAAGGTCTCTTTCATGTGATTTACGCCGAAGCTCTTCGTATAACTATGATGAATCACAGAAGTCTTAATTCTACAAGCATTTTTTATCTCATTCATACTAATCGGAGTAATCATCTTGATATTGTCGGAATTTTGAACATAGTGAGGAATAAGTTCAATCGGATATGCGTGAGGATTGATAGGAGGGTCTTCCGGGGCAGAATATAGATCTTTGAAGAAGGAGTGGGTTTCTCGCTTTATGCCGTCAGAATCTTTAACCACAATGTTTTGATAGTGAATTTCATTTACTGTTTTGAAGTGCTTGCGTGCTTCAACTTGCTTATGGAAGTAGCTTGTGTTTTTGTCTCCAGCCTGTAACCCACTTATATTTTTATTGTTAAAAATGTGTAGAACTCAATATAAAAAAGTGTTGCATGGTATTTTAGTCCCTACCACACAAATTTGCAAAAGGATATTAATTTGAAAAAGTATAATTGAAAAAGGATAAGAAAAGGATACTCTAATGCTAAATCTCTACCTGCTGCCGACAAGTGCTCCCTCTCTGACATCTGCGCTACTGCAACATCTTCATGCATCTCGCACCATTGCACACCACTCTGTGCCACCTAGTACTGTGCAAAACACTTGTGCCTCTTGCATTGATGCAGCTTGCATGCTATGCGCTGTCTTGGGACTCCTTGCACTGTCGCTCTCTCCGCCACTCCATCCGCATCTGTCTCTACCCAATCAGTCAGTTCCTGCTACTCTACATCGGGGCTCCCGTAGCAAGGTCTCATCCAAGAAGTTGGGTACCTCAAGGATCCTACCCCTCCTCCTTGGGACGATCACTCTATATCGCCCCAACTCCTACCTGGAGGTATGGCTGCATGTGATCCCTCAGCACACCTGGCTCGAAGTTTCGCCCTACTGGAGGTCTCTGCATGAGTAGATGTCTCTACTTGATCTCCACTCAGCTTCCCCTGTTGTGGCTGCTCCACAACCTCCTGAAGCTACCGCACCAATCATGGCTCCTCCACAATTGTCTGAGACTTCTTCTGGCTCTACATGTTGAGAGGTAATATACCCTCCCTCTCAACCACCAAGTCTCCATCAGTTGTCTTGCTGCTCAAGGCTTTGCGTGCATCTTGAACCTCAAGAGCATACAGGTTCTTGACCCGTGAACCAATCTACCTCACCTGTTTAGTGATGATGTGTCTAAGGAAAACCTTTCCCTCTCTGAAGACTACATCATAGCCTCTATCTTCCAGCATCGCGATCGACACCAAGTTTCTCTTCAGTCCTGGTAAATACTTGACATCGGTCAAGGTAAGGCGAGCTCCATGCTCCCTCTGAAAAATAACAGTGCCTACACTTGAGACACTATACTTCTCATCATTACCCATCCCTATGTGTATCTAGAGATCTTTCTCCTCTAAAGTACTGAACAAATTTTTGTCACCGGTCATGTGGAAAGAAGCTCCACTATCAAGAAACCAACCACTTCCCATCATGGATGAAACCATGGATGCAAAGAGTGTGAAATCCAACTCAAACTGTGAAGCAAGTGCCTCACCTTCAGATCCTTCCCCGGATCCCTTCTTGGACTTCTTCTTTGGGCAATTAGTAGCATAATGGCCCAATGCATGACAACGAAAGCATCTCACCTTCGACTTGTCAACCTTCTTCCCATCATTGGAAGAACTGGATTCAGAAAGAGAAACCTTCCCCTTCCCCTTCCTCGCCTTACTCGCTAAGGCACAGTTCTCCTCATCATGCATGGATGAAGAACTGTCTCTGGTGCGCCATCTAATCTCCTATTGCACAAGATCTGACCAAAGTCTCTCCCATCCTGGAAATTTCCCCCTTCCATTCACCGAGTCCTGGTAGCTATGCCAACTCTTAGGAAGGCCAAGGAGAGCTAGGCTCACCATATCCTCATC
Source organism: Pinus taeda (assembly GCA_000404065.3). Classification (NCBI taxonomy): domain Eukaryota; kingdom Viridiplantae; phylum Streptophyta; class Pinopsida; order Pinales; family Pinaceae; genus Pinus; species Pinus taeda. The sequence goes on along the minus strand of APFE030768596.1, from coordinate 51,945 downwards.
CTCAACAGTTACCCCCACACTTCCTAGCTCATCCCGGCATTGGGTGAACTTCGTGAGATAGTAGGGCATACTGTCTCCATTCTCACACTTAATGTTTATGAGTTTATCCTTGAGCGCCATTCCACAAGCTCAAAACTCAACCGCTTCCGATCTAGAATTCGGGAGAACAAAGTATTTCTCGTACAGAGATCGACTGTATGGGAATTCACCGGATATCTCACCTTCCAAAAGAAGGATGAATCAAAAAGCTACCTGGCCCGATTACAGACTCTACCTGAAGAAATAAAATGTAAACATTTTCTGAATAATAGATCTGATGACCAATACAACACTGGTATCATGTAGAACTTCTTCTACAAATCAGCTCGCTCCGATACCATGTAGAAATTTTGAATAATATGACACATATTCACAGAGATTATCTCGATTATACACTATTGTGGAATACATGCATAATAAATAACCTCCTCTACGTTGATCATCAATTTACAGAAGCAGAAACAATAACATGCGCACATAGAAGCATCAACCACACATATCAACACAGTATTTTCCTAGGGAAAGCATCTCGCTAAAAGCCCCAACTATCTGTATATTATATTGATTGAGAACATGTAACAATACATAGTACAATACTCTTCACAAGTATCCAGCATTATCTCCACCTGTTACACACAATACAGCTCAGATCTAATCTCCAAATCTCCTCCACTGCATAATACCTGCATGAGAATGAATGATAATGGCTCAAGAAAACTTATATTTACTTGGAAAAATCATGTGAGCACAAGCTACAATTCCCCTTGGCCTCATTGGCATTACTCAATCCATTGCATGTGCAAATATCATGCACAACTGATAGTCACAACTCACCGTTTCACTTACCTCTAACACTTGTCTCAACTGAATTGTCCATGCACTGAGTTAACTGATGTATTCTTCAGTTGCATTATGAGTTAATAATTAGTGAATTAATTAAGGACTAATTCAAAAAACTCATCACTTAGTCTATTGGCTAGTTAGACTAAATACAACTAGTTCAACTAAGTCAAACTGAACACAACTCCATTAACTACTCATCTAACTCCACAGAACTCAACCACTTGAGTTATAACTGAAGTCCTTCATGCAATAGCTCAGTCAACCCATAGGTAACCACATGATTCCTTCAGGAAGTTGCATGTGCCACATCTGTAGCTCCAACTAAAGTGCTCCAAGAGAATAAGATAAAGTTTAGAGTCCAAATATTACTAAGGGCTAATAATATTTGACTGTTTCTATATTTACATGACAATCTAAAAATAGACTCTGATCACACCGCTGTGATCCAAAAAATAGAAGTCCATCTATTTTTCCCAACATGACCAATCATCCATAAACAACATCATGCAACTCATAGACATGATCCATATGTCTAAAAATAGACTTTGCGCCAAAACTTGCCTGCGGGACCACTTAGTGAAGGCGACTCCTTTCCACTAAGCTCCATCATATTGTTTCATTCTCAATAAGCATTTCTTGTTGCACACTTTTAAACAGTGTAAACATGTGAGCGAGGATTTATCATCAATGTTAGCCGTAGTAGGTTTAGTGGGCAGTTACAGTTAGGCATGGCAACACTATGTTTTTGGGTTGTGTTATATTCTTTCGACGTAGTTAATATGGGGTTTGAGGGGCACTCGTAACCCCACTTTATGGGGTCCAAGGCGCTATGTTAGGTGGACACACCTATGTTAGGCGGACCCACCTATGGATTTGTGCATGATTTTCGCACATGTTTTTTTGGACACGACGGTTTTCGGTCCATGGTATTGGATGCGATGGTTTTTTGGTCCATGGTATTGGATGCTTCAGCATGTATAAATATGTATTGTAACATTGAAAGGAACATAATGAAAAATCAAGCTAGTAGTCCCAGTTTTTGGACCAAGGGAATTATTCTTCGTTATATTTATGTTTATGCTCTCGCATCTGTTTTTTTATGTGTTAAATTTTGTAGCAGGTAAATGTACAGAGGTTAAACCCACATTAGGTATCAGAGTTTTTTTGGCTTCAAGGGATGCCTTTGTTACTGAGGGGTTTCGCTCGGGCCTGTGGTAGACCCTGTTCAGTGGGAGATCTGCGAGATCGATTTTGGTGGTGAAAGAAGATAGTAAGCAGTGGAAAGATAGAGATTGAGAAATTTAACGGTTAGAGTTTTGAGTTGTGGAAACTCAAGATGGAGGATCTGTTAGTGGATAAAGATCAATGGATCGCGGTAGATCCAGGTACTAAATGAACGAGAGTGACCGATGAAGAATGGAAGAAGTTGGATCGGAAGGAAAAGAGCACAATACGATTGTGTCTCAGATTTAGTATTGCTAAATGTATCATGGGCAGCTACGGCAAAGACTTTGTGGGACAAATTAGGGACTTTGTACCAATCCAAGTCTTTAGTGAATAAACTGTTCCTACGAAAAAAGCTGTATAACCTAAGGATGAAATATGGAGAGTCAGTGACAGAGCATGTGAATGCGTTTAATACTGTGGTAAATCAGTTAGCATCTGTTGATATTAAAATTTCAGATGAAGATAAGTGCATCAATTTGTTGTGTTCTCTACCATATTCGTGGGATAGTTTGGTTATTGCAATAGGTAGCAATGCAACTGCCTTTCATTTTGATGAAATAGTCTCATCCTTGCTGACGGAGGAGATGAGACAGAAAAATATGGAGAGCCAAAATGGTGATGCCTTGCCTGTACGAGGGCAGATCCAAAACAGAAACAAAAATAAGTCATCGAGTGGGAGATCTAAATCTAAAGGGATATCTAAATCTCTAGGAAAACCTATAAAGGTGGTGTGCTAGAAATGTGGAAAGGAAGGGCACTACAAAAGGGACTGTGAATCTAAAGCTCCTGACAAAGGAAAGGGATCTGATGAGGCTCCTTCTACAGAGGAGAAAACCACCTCAGATGAAGGTGGGTATGTGTACTTTTATTCTTAAAGTACACGTGTAGATCAGGAGGCATGGTTGATTGACTCAGGTGCATCCTTTCACTTCACTCCCCATAGAGAGTGGTTCTGTGAGTATGAGAAATATGATGGTCGTGATGTCTTCTTAGGGGATGACAGGAAGGCTAGAATTATTGGTCGTGGAAAAGTAAAGTTGAAGTTGCAAGGTGGAAGAGCTAGAATGCTTCTAGGTGTTTTACATATTCTTGCATTAGCCAGAAATCTATTTTTTCTTAGCAAGCTGGATGATGCAAGTGTAAAAATAGTGTTCGAGAAGGATACCTGCAAGATGGTTCGGGGAGCACTGGTATTGATGTGGGGAGTTCAAATTGGAACTCTGTACAAGCTGCAAGGTAGCACTGTTATTGATGGGTGCAATAGTTTTGTTGGTTCCTGGAAGTGGAGTAGAAAATCTAGTGGTCTCTGGAGATAAGACCATGTTGTGGCATCAAAGGCTTGGACATATTGGAGAAAAGGGTCTTCAAATACTTCATGGTAAAGGTATGGTAGAAGGTATGAGTAATAGCTCTCTCGATTTTGATTTCTATGAAAATTGTGAATATCGGAAGCAGAATCTAATGAGTTTCCCCTCTTGTGGTAAGAGGGCGAAATATATATTAGAGCTTATGCACAGTGATGTGTTTGGACCTGTGAGGGTTCCATCACTGGATAAGTCTGCGTACTAAGTATCATTTATAGAGGACTTCTCAAGGAATACATGGATATATTTCCTTAAGAAGAAATCTGAAGTCTTTGATAGGTTTAAAGAATCTAAGGCTCTGGTGGAAAACTAGAAAAAGAAGAAGATAAAGGTGCTAAGGACAGATAACGGTGGAGAGTTTTGCAACAACGAATTTGGAGAATTCTGTAAGAAGTGTGGTATAGCACGACAAAAGACTATTCCATATACACCTCAACAAAATGGAGTTGCAGAAAGAATGAATAAGACATTGATGGAAAGGGCAAGAAGCATGCTTAGTGGTGCCAAGTTAGGACAGGAATTCTGGGCAGATGCGGTGGATACTGCATGTTACTTGGTCAATTGGTCACCTTCATCAACGTTGGAGGATAAGACTCGTCAAGAGGTATGGACTGGTAAGAAACCCTCTCTTTCACATCTAAGGGTATTCAGATGTGATGCATATGTACATGTTCCAAAGGAGAAATGAACAAGTTGGATAGTAAATATGAAAAGTGCATCTTTATTAGGTATAAGGATGGTTTAAAGGGTTATAAACTTTGGAACCTAGTAACAAGGGAGGTTGTGTACAACCGAGATGTCGTGTTTATAGAGGTGAAAGATGTTATTAAACATGAAGTCAAACCAAAGGAACCTGAGAAGATAGAGTTTGAGCTAAAGGAGGAAGAATCAAACTCTACAATAGCGGAGGAATTAGAAGATGAAGAGCCAGAAACTCCCACTGTGAGAACATTAGTTCGAGAAAGAAGGCAGCCAGAAAGATATAGTCCATCTGCTTTCTGTTCAAATTTTTCTTTGTCTGTTACTGATGATGATCCTAGAACTATGAAGGAAGTAGTGTATTCAGAGGATGGAAAACTCTGGAAAGAGGCCATGGTTGATGAAATGGCATCTTTGCACAAAAATGAGGCTTGGGATTTGGTGGAGCTGTTGGCTGGAAGGAAACCAATTGGTAGCAAATGGGTGTTCAAAAAGAAGACAAATGCATAAGGAAAAATGGAATTAGAAATACAAAGATTGGTTGGTAGCAAAAGGTTATTCCCAAGTGCTGGGAATTGATTTTGGTGATATTTTTTCTCCTGTTGCCAAGGTAACTTCTATTAGATTACTTTTATCTGTTGATGTTGCTTTTGATTTTGAGGTAGAATAGATGGATGTGAAGACAACATTTCTTCACGGAGATCTAGAAGAGGAAATCTACATGAAGCAACCTAAAGGCTTTGTGGTGAAGGGTAAGAAAGAACTAGTATGCAAGTTAAAACAGTCTCTGTATGGGTTAAAATAGTCACCAAGGATGTGGTATCAGAAATTTGATACATTTATATGGGGATTTGGCTTCACCAGAAGTAAAGTAGATCATTGTGTGTATTTTAAATTAATTGGTGACCATGTTATTTATCTGGTCTTGTATGTGGATGATATGTTGCTAGTTGGAAATGACAAAGAAATTATCCAGGATTTGAAGAGCCAATTGTCCTCCAAATTCGACGTGAAAGATCTTGGTGCTGCAAACTATAATTTGGGCATGGAAATCAAAAGAGATTGGGCAAAGAGAAAGCTCTGGATAAACTAGAGGAAGTATGTCGAGACAATACTGCAGAGGTTTAATATGCAGGATAGTAAACCGGTGAAGGTTCCTATTCCTGTAGGTGTGAGGTTATCTTCTAAATAGTGTCCCAAGACACAAGAATAGGAAGAGGACATGTCCTATGTTCCATATGCAAGTGCAGTCGGTAGCCTGATGTATGCAATGGTATGTACTAGACCAGACATTGCACATGCAGTGGGAGTATTGAGCAAGTTTATGTCAAAACCAAGAAAGGAGCATTGGACAACAGTGAAGTGGATTTTCAGGTATTTGTGTGGCACTAGTGATTATGGTCTTTGCTACCAAGGAAGACCAATATTGGATAGAGTGTTAGATATTTGTGGTTTTGTTGATGCAGATTGGGTTGGAGATCTGGGTCAAAGAAGATCTACAAGTGGGTATGTGTTTAACCTATTTGGAGGTGCAATCAGTTGGATCAGTAAGAAATAATCTATGGTGGCACTATCAACTACAGAGGCAGAATACATGGCAGCCACTCATGCAAGCGAGGAAGCAGTTTGGTTGCAGAGAATGTGTTCAAGTATGGGGTTAGTATAGGAAGCTATAAGGATAGACTGTGACAGCCAAAGTGCAATTTTCCTGGCAGAGAACCTTGCATATCATTCAAGGACAAAGCACATTGATGTTCAGTATCACTTTGTGAGGGATGTGATAGAAGACAAAAAGGTGTTGCTGGTAAATGTGGACACTTTGAAGAATACTGCAGATGCATTGACAAAATCTGTGAGCTCTGAGAAGTTCTCTTGGTGTAGAGAGACAACGGGCATTTCAGGGCTAAGAGAATGACTAAGCTCTCTTGTGGCCCCCAATGGAAAGAAAACAACAAGTGGGAGAATGTTGGGTTGTGTTATATTCTTTCCACATAGTTAGTAGGGGGTTTGAATGGCACCTGTAACCCCACTTTATGGGGTTCGGGGCAGCGCCCTAGAAAATTTTGGTTTTGGACCCTATGTTAGGTTGGGTGGAACGCACTACGGTTTTATGCATGCTTTTTGCACATTTTTTTTGAATGCGATGGTTTTTGGTCCATGGTATTGGATGCGATGGTTTTCAGTCCATGGTATTGGACGCGATGGCTTTCAACCCATGGTATTGAATGCTTTGGCATGTATAAATATGTATTGTAACATTCAAAGGAACATAATGAAAAATCAAGCTGGTATTCCCGGTTTTGGGATCCAGGGGAAAATCTCTATGTACATGTGTTTTATGTGTTATGCTCTCGCATTGTTTATTTTTTGTGTTTTAGAATTCATATGCAAGTACTTTCTGTACGGGGTTAAAACCTAGAAAGGGGACCATTCCCCTCAAGCCAAAGCAAGACCTCCGATATATTACAGTTGGTTCACTCAAGCATATCTGAGGCTGGAATTTAGAGGGAGACTACTACACCACAAACTCCTGAGTAGAATGGTGTGGTGGAAAGGAAGAATCGTACGATTGTGGAAGTTGTCTCTATGGGTAGATTATGTAACAATGCCTGATGTGGAGGAACCCATGGATCCTATTTATCCACCTGGGCCTTCCTCTTCTAAGAAGAGGCCTTCATGGCTTAGGGGGATAATTGATGATGCTGAAGGACATGTTGCACCCCGAGGAACCTTTCATGAAAGTAAGAAATCTAACAGGTATCAGGGATACCTGACCATCATGAGCATGATCATACAAAATGAGCCTTCATCATTCTCAGATGTCGTCAAGCATCAAGTATGGAAGGATGTTATGACCAAAGAATATGAGTCTATTATGAAGAACGATGTCTGGGAAGTAGTTCCCAGACCCCAGGACAAGACATTTGTTACTTCCAAATGGCTTTACAAGATAAAGCATGCAGTAGATGGAAGTGCGGAAAAGTATAAGGCTACTTTTGTTGCTCGTGGTTTCTCCCAGAAGGAAGGTATAGACTATGATATTTGCACCTGTTTCCAGATATATGACCATCTGCTTGATCATAGCCCTTGTGGCTTCCAAACGATGGAACCTACATCAGATGGATGTAAAGACCACATTCTTGCATGGTTCGATCAAAGAAGAGGTCTATGTGGATTAACCCGAAGGACTTGAGATTTATGATTGAAAATCTCATGTATGTAGGTTGAAGAAGGCTCTCTATGGGCTCAAGCAAGCACCTTGAGCTTGGTATGAGAGGATCGATAGGTACTTGATGAAGTTGGGATTCACTAGGAGTGAAGCCAATCCTAACCTTTACTTTAAGGCTGAAAATGACAAACCTCTCAAACTTGTGCTATACGTGGATGACCTCTTTCTAACAAGTGCTTACCCTCTCATTCACAAATGTAAGAGGGAGTTGGCTTCTGAATTTGAAATGAAGAACCAACGACTTGAAGTGTAGCAGAAGCCAAGGGAAATTTTTCTATCTCAAGGAAAATACGTGGTGAAGATTCTGAAAAGATTTAGTATGATGGACTGCAAACCTATGACTACCTTGAGGATCTTAACTTTTAGAAGTTATATGGTAGTGATGTCGGACCAGATTTGAGAAATGCCTCTGAGTTTCAAAAACTCATTCGTATTGATGTTCTCTGTGAACCTCCGTCCGAACATATGTTTTGCAGTTAGCATTGTGAGCTCATATTGGGTTAAGCTTCACTAGATTGGTGCCAAGAATCTTCTAAAGATGTTTTCACGACACAATCTCTGATGGATTGAGATACACTATCGGAAATATGAAACCGCATGATTATTAGAATGTTGACTAGGCAGGTAGTGTGGAGGATAACTGGAGCACTTTTAATGATGTTTCTCTTTGGATTCTGCTTTGATATAATGGATGAGCATGAAGCAGAAGACAATTGCCATAAGCACCACCAAGACCGGATACATATCTATGAGTATGAACTCGTATGAAGCTGCCTGGTTGGGGAAGCTCTTCAGTGAGTTGTTTGAACACATACCATTGTGATTCTCTGTAACAACCAAAGGTGGGATTCGATTATTGAGGAATCCTGTATTCGTCAATTGCTCCAACAGATAGAAAACATCTGGGATATGGTAAGTCGATGAGTAAGGAGGCTCCATCACATTAAGATGATGTACAAGTCGATACACCTTGTCAAAGCCCCGAGGAAAGATCTAATCTGTGATTTTCCCAAATGACTTGGAGTCATCAAGAAACCCTTGTACAAGGGTCCTGCATCTTGCATGCACTGAGATCTGGGAGCTTTGAGGGCTTGCAGTTCTTATTGGAGCAACATACGACCACAGGGTGACTCACCCTCCCCTAGTGGTGCACACTGGAACAAGATGATTCACTCTCTTGTGGGACAAGATGATTTTCTTTCTTATGGAACAGGATGATTCGCTCTCCTATGTAGCAGGATGATTAGTTCTCTTGTGAGGCCTAGATTGATGTGTTCTCCATAGCGACTGTAGCAAGATTGATGTGTTCTCTTGTGAGGCCTGGATTGATGTGTTCTCCATGGCGGCCTAGATTGATGTGTTTTCCATGGCAACTATAGCAGGATTGATGTGTTCTCCTATGAGGCCTGGATTGATGTGTTCTCTATGGCGGCCTAGATTGATGTGTTCTCCATGGAAATTGTAGTAGGATTGATGTGTTCTCCTGTGAGGATGGGATTGATTAAGTTCTCCTGTCGAGACATCCTACCCATGCAGTCTGGGACTCATGGGAAGTACCTCTCATCTGATGAATGAGCAGGGAAATGAAGTTAGGGACCATAGTAGTACTGATGGATGCATCATTATATCTATCACACTCCCTATGCTAGGATGACCTCCATTGATCTGGGATCAATGATACTGGTCTGGGACCAGTGGTAGGAGTGGTACATTCTATGACACTGTCTTCGAATTGGTTGAGACTGGTTTAGGACCAATGGTGCGCACTCTAAGACTAACTTTGAGTCAGTGGAGGATGTTACTGGTTTGGGACTAGTGGTAGGAGTTGTACATACTATGACGTTGACTTCGGGTCAGTTGAGACTGGTCTAGGACCAATGGTACATACTCTGAGACTGACTTTGAGTCAGTATGATACATCCTCGATCATTTCTACTTCTTCATAATTCGAACAAAAGCATAATAGAACAGAACAATGCAAGAGTAGAGCAGAACATAGAAGAATAATACATATCAGTATAGGGCAGAACAAGACAAAGTAGAATAGGCAGAAGATAGTAGAGCAGGGCAAGGGTCAGGCTGTACAGGGCAGTGCATTTGATGGATGAATAGTAACGACCGATAGGTAGATTGCAGATGAAGTTCTCCCTAGTTGAGAGGGAGTGTTAAAATTGGAAACTAGGGCCAAAATTCATGTGGGTCATCTTATTCATGACTGATAATATTTTTATTATATTCCTCTGATCAAGAGGTGTAATATTGATATAAAGATCATCCAATTTTGATAAATATTCATGGAGATATGAATTTATTTTGATTATGGAATTATTATCAAGCTGACCTACAACTCATGTAGGCTCAGAAGCCCAATAGTCGCATCTATTCAAAAATCATCATTTTTGTATAATTACAAGAGGAATTTTCCTCATTTGCACTCACTCATCTCATCACATCTCTCTCTCTCTACTGCGTAGAAAAGAGTCTACTACACAGAAAAGGGTCTCCCTCTCACAGATGTGAAGTCAGAAGTTGCTGAAACTAAAGCTAAAACTGCAGAAGTAAAGTTTGACCTGCGTGGACTAGAATATCTCCTCATCTGAACTACAATGTAGGATCATCTGAACCTCCTCTAAAAGCCGCAACTTTTGGTGGTGGAATCAAGTTAATCCGACGGACGGTTTGCAAGATATTGACTGCCCTAGTTTGAAGGAAGTTGTTAAGCTGAAGCTACAACTGCAGAAGTGAAGTTTGACTTGCATAGACTAGAATATATCCTCATATGAACTGCACTATAGGTTCATCTAAACCTCCTCTGAAAGACGCAATTTTTGGTGGTGGAATCAAGTCAATCCAACAGACGGTTTGCAAGATATCGACTGCCCTAGTTTAAAGGAAGCTGCTAAAACTGAATTTGCAACTGAAAAAGTGAAGTTTGACTTGCGTGGACCAGAATATATCCTCATCTGAACTGTGTTGTAGGTTCATCTAAACCTCCTCTGGAAGCCGCAACTTTTGGTGGTGGAATCAAGCCGATTCGACGGTTGGTTTGTGAGATATCGTCTGCCCTAGTTTGACGATGAAGTTGCTAATGCTGATGTTGCTGATCTAGGGTTTGCTACTACTGATATAAATCATTTTTATTGTACTATTTCTCTCTGCTGAATTATTGAAGATAAAAGAAGATTTGATCAAAGAGTTTCCCCACACATTATGGGGTTTGTCCCTGGCTAGCCGCTACATCTTGTGTCTCTTGTCTTGGCTGGTTTTTTGTTGATCGTTTAATGTTCTATCTGCACTTTACTTTATGTACATGTGATTGCTAATCTATGGAATATAATAAGAAAAAGAAGTAAACTGTTATAAGCATAGAACATACCATAAGTTAACAGTTTGCATCTTATTTTCTTTGCTTACTATGTTTTTTTTTACTTTGGTTGTTCTGCTTACTATTTTTTTTCACTTTCGTTTTGTTTGTTTGATATATTACTAGTTTTGTTTCCAAAAATAAGTGTTGCTAACTAATACACTCTAGCTTTTGAATAGCATATGTGGCTGAAAATTGAAGAAACTTGTGACACTGTAGCACTTGGCCAACCTTGTGTCCAACTTCTCTGTGCTTGGTTGTAACCTTCAGTAGATGAAGTCTCGATGAAAAATACAAACTATCTGTGAGGGAAATTTTGGTCCAACCATGAACTTGTGTCCACACTAGGAATCCCCATGCCTATACTCAACCTTCTGCTCTGTGTGTTCAAGCTCATCCAACTAGTAGAAACAGAGAAGGGGAAAATCTAAACGAGCAAACCTATGTCAGAGGCCTTACATGGTTCTCTGAAGGAACAACCTCTTTTGCTCTCAATAAGTCGGAATCCCTCTTTTGCTCCAAAAATAAATAAGTGCCTACTCATAGTCATCTTGAAAAATACAAAGACAAAATAAGAGAAAGGCATCCTGTGTAGAGAGGTGAAGCATGAAACTACATCAAGGTACTCAACAAGCTCACTGGCAGTGGAGAAATGTATGTGTTCTGTATGACTCCATTGGGGTACTATCCAGGCCTATTGGCAATGGAACAACACCAGAGATGAAAGTTTATACTATGAAAATCTTCAACTTGGGAGCTAAACTACCCTCCCCAAATTCAAAACACTGTGATCAAGATGAAATTTTGATTGTGTTTGACTGAGTTGGAAAAAGGTGAACCATGTATGTCCATGGGGTAAGTGGGGAAGCCAAAGTAACCTGCACAACGATTGAATACTCCCCGAAAGACCAAGGCCCTGTGCTAGCAATGAACCAAAATGGAGAATTTGGAGTTCTACCAGTGTGTTGCCAAGCATTGTAGCGGCTACAACCAACCTCCAAAATTTTTGTCTGCACCCAATTTTGGAGCCTCCCTTGAGAGTTTCACTTGATGACTATGCACACTTAGGTTCATTTCGTGAGCTCGTGTGAGTCTCTTCATCCACCTTGCTTGTTCATTTCATCCAAATTTTGCATGTTGGTATTGAAGTCATGCTTGCGACCATGTTTTGGTCATGGTCAAGGTCTTCACTTCGTGTGTACATGTTGTGTTTGCTATGAAAGAATCTATCGCACTCACACACAAATTCACAAAAGAATCTATCGCACTCACACACAAATTCACACTCACTGTCGCACAAGCATTGTCACAGTTGATCAATGATTAATCACATGTTTCGTGCTTGCCACTCGCACTGCCGGTCAGTCATGTTGAGCATGTGTGTCTAGATGGTTTGGGCCATCTCATCGTCAAGTCATGTTAGTGTTTGTTTGCAATATCACATGTGAATCTTTCACTCATTCACACACTTAGTCATTTTGCTAAAGTTTCAATGACTGTACTCCCCTCTACCAGTCGGACCATCATCTCACCATCAACTTGATCAACTGACACCCAGAACATTGCAGAAGCACCAAGAAATTCATTTCAAGCTGCTTTGCCCGCAAGCAATCAATCACCTTCATGCTCACGTCCCAGAGAGTTAGACCCGATAGCCACCCAGGGACTGTCTCCCCTCGAAAATTGCATAGAGGCTTCTAATCTTGCCTACTCTACTAACTGAGGAAATTGCGTAGATAGGTTGGATAGTCTCCTAGTGCTCGTCCATGTCTCCCTTGGGAAATTGTGTATTTTTCCCAGTTAGTCCTTCCAACAGTTGACCAACTGCTCATGCAGGAAATTGCGCAGTTTTCATGAGCAGACCCTCTGCTGCCCAGCAGTTCGCTCAACTTAGAAACTACACATAGATGATCAACAGGCTGACCTCCCAACTCAGTGCAATTTCTCTAGACAACAGCTCCCGACAGCAGACTGACAGTTCCCTCCAAGAATTATGCAGTTTCTGCTGCCAAGCTCTCGGCAGATGATTTCCTGTTCCCCTTGGGAATTGTGCAATTTCTACTGCCAGTGACCCAGTAGCCAACTGCGAATTCCCTCTAGGAATTGCACAGTTTTGGCTTCTAGGCTCTCAGCCAGTTCCTCCAAAAAACTGCGCAATTTCTACCTGTTGATCCTCTAGAAAATTGTGCAAATTTTGCTGTCAAGCCTCTACTGCCCGCTCATTCTAAAAAATGTGCAGATTATGTCTGTCTTGCCTTTCTATAGCCCAGACTATCCCTCCCAAAATTTGTGTAGTTTTGCCTTCCAACCGAGCCAGACCTCACAGATAGTCACTGTCAAATTGGATTACCCATCTTCATCACACATTGACTCTTGCATAGTTTTCATCAGCAGTTCCTAGAGCCATCATCCCACCTTGCAACATTGCTACCTCTCCCAGTCTCCTGCATCTGAAATGATCATGTGTCATGGTAGACTAGGAGGTTTTTGGATTTGATGTCATCTCGTCATGAGTTACTACAGGTATAGGTATGCCAATAAACATGGCATGATGATAAATGGGATGAACAAAGGGATCACATGCAAAATGACAGGTTCACCAATGGACTAATGAACGATGCATGAGAAGAGATGTTCTCACAAATGGATGATCATGCAAAGGTGTGTTCATAGACGAACGAATGAGCAAAAATGCAAGATGTGCTCACGGAGGAACGAACAAACAAACGTGCACCTTTCATGAACATATGAGCCTACCAATCCTTCCAACACATAATCAAGGAGCAACATCCCAAAGCAAGATCAAGCGAACCAACAACCATCGAAGACTTCACACACTTTTCCATGAAGAGGTGAAGTTGTGACGCACCATGAAGACATCCATCACTCAACAACAATGTAGCTCGACATGCACTCGGTCAGCAACACGAATTTACCAACACTGTCATGTCGAGTTGTGTCATGAGTCATGTTATCCACATCTCTACTATGGGCCATGTTGTCAATCAACGTAATGTAACATGGAACTCCGAGAGACCCACTTGTTGTACAAAGAGTCATGTAAAGTCAAAAAGTCATGGAAGTCAAACAATCATGAGCGTAGTCGAACATCCACAAGGGTCAATTTCACCCTTGGCTATAAATATCCCCTCATTTGTACATGCATAAGACTTTTCACCTTAGCTCCACCCACATAGCCAAGAGAATCTGTAATCTTTTCTTTGAGGATTAAGTAGTGGCTCCAATGTCCCGCGCACGGGGTTAGTGATGTATGGTGTAACGAAGTGTCTTGGAAATTTTGCTTAATTCAGAAGCCTACTAATAGGCCATCAAGTTTTCACACATGTATTGCAATTGTTGTAAGACTAATCTTGAACACTCGTAATGAATGTTGCTTTAACCTGTGTTGAACACTTGAATTATTTCACTTGTTGTAATACATAATTTGTTAATGAAAATGTGTTGTATATTTTGTTAACCTTGTCTCGTTTGTGGTGGCTAGCCCCCCAGACATCAGACAAACCTTTCGCATAAAACTGTTGTAACAACTGTTGCACTCGTGTGGACTCATCTGCTGAGTGATATATGTGTTATCTTACCTTCTGTGTTGTGACTATTGCATCTGTATGGACTGATCCTCTGGAAGCTATGCACATCCTATTGTTTTGTGTGTCCCTAGCCGAGTTGGCACTTCATCCCAATGAACTTGGGACCCATTCCCACCCTCTCCCTCTACAGCGAAAGAACAATTGACACAAGTAACACTAGCAATCACTAGGCACATGAACCTCACTTCTTGAAGATAAATAAGACCACTTTCCTGTGCTAATAAGGAAGAGTTTAGGCAAATCCTTAAGACAATGGAAATTAGGCCATCATACCGGATGGGACTCCCACACCAAATGGTGTGAGGTCTAGTTGGGACTTCATACCAAGGTGATCCCATGAATGTTGGTGGGTCCAGCATTGTCAACACTTCCATTCCTAACCTGGAAGTGATGAGCTAACATTTCATGGTCTTCATGTTTTGTTTTCGGGAGGAGGGCGATCGAGGCATTTGTCTTCTTGATGAGGTATAAAGATTTTGATCTCCTTTTCTATGACCTTAAGCCCAAGCAATTCAAGGATAAGATTATTATTACTTACTTTTGGGTTGGAGGCCCCTTTGAATGTGTCAGTCCAGTAGTTCACTTATTTCCTTTTCCGACTTGAAGTCCCATCTAAATGTTTTTTAGAGTAAATTGGTGGCCCAATTATTTTTATTTTTCCATTTTTTTGATATGAATTTCTCAATTATTTTTCTACCCTAATCTTTGAGTTATGTTGTCTCTTTCTGAGGCCTTATCCACTTCCGACGTTTTGTCTACTGAACTATTAAAGGGAGCGTTGATGGTGCCTTTTCTTGGATAGAGTAAATTGGCTTCGAACTCTAAGGATTCAACTATCATTATCTTTGGATCCTCATTGGATCTGTTTGTCGTTGATTCACCAACATGATGCTAAGAGGATATGAGGGAAGGAGTCTCATCTACGCATGGGGGGCCTTCCTATGGAATTTATCGTTCCTTGTCCTCATGTGCTTACACTTCATACATATTACCTGAGCTTCTTCTCATGGCTAATTCACTTGTACATTCTCCATTTCCCACTGATTTATTCTTGCGGGAAGGGGGAGTGGGATTCTTTTCAGGAGCTTGGCGCTATGCCTATAGTACAATTTTCCTTTTGAGATAATTTTCTCCACTTTGCTTACTGTTGTTGTTCCCCTTGCTTAGTTTGTTTCTCATTTCTTGGGGCAATGATGGGTAAAATTTTCAAAGTCATGACAAATTTTGCATTTGAAAGGAAGCTAGTCATAATTAACTTCTTGGATTTGTGACCATCTATCTATGTTTAGGTTCATTGTAGTAGGGAGTCCTTTTTCCAAATCTACCTCAAGGTAGATCATAGCACAAGAAAATAAACCACTTTTGGCTCAGCACATTCGACATAATTCCCATAAGCATACCCGATCTTTCTAAATGTGGCATCATTCCAAAAGTGTAGGGAGAGAAAAGGAAACTTCACCCATGCAAGGACAAATGAAGGGACATCACAATCAAAGTTTAAATTAGAGCTCCATCAATCCTCGTCAAGTCCTTGTGCCCCCATGAAGTATGACATCCTCCAAAAAATCTTGTCCCAATCTACTTTCTTCTTAAAGAAGAAGGTTAGAAAACCTTTACCAAAGAAAGAGGAGGTCACGTGTCCTTCTATCAATGGCCTTCTATCAATGGCTTCCTATTGTTCATAACCCATTGACGAATAGATATTGGGGAAGGTCATAGACCCATAAATTGACCCA
Organism: Pinus taeda; assembly: GCA_000404065.3. NCBI lineage: Eukaryota > Viridiplantae > Streptophyta > Pinopsida > Pinales > Pinaceae > Pinus > Pinus taeda. The sequence continues at coordinate 35,836 of APFE030768596.1, read as the reverse complement.
CAAGACCTTGATTTGCTAATTAGAGAGCGCGAAGCGAGGTCTCAGGTATTGAGTTTTCAACTTTAAGTATTTCATCTAACTTCTTAACAAAACATGAGGTAGAGGCCTTCAAAAACTTAGGCCCATTATTGATTACCGTATTAAATGTTGTAATTTCTTGATACAGGGGGAGGGGAGACTAGATTGGTCATGGTTGACCAATCGACAAGAAGGAGGCCCAAAGTTTAGAAGACCCAAAAAGAGATCGTGGGGATGGGATGCATTGAGGAAAGGAAGAGCATGCCAAGGAGAGAGAGAAGGGAAACACCCTGAAAAGCAAGGTTGCAGGGCCACTGCACTATAGAGAGCAACAAAGGACGCAGGGAAGGATGGTGAGCATGATTCAAAGGGCATCCAATGTTTGTAACTTTTCATAACACATATTCATAATTTTGATCAAATTTAAGAGAAACACTCATTTTATATTTATATATAAATTATACTAAAGTAATTGATACATGTTAGTCATATGTATACTTCAAACAATTTCACTTTATTTTTGAAGAACGGGATCAACCTACCTCTTATGGATAAAAGTGTGTGGCTTTTATCAATGTTATAAAGTCACTATTTAGTCAGTATTAAAAAACTTTATTTTTGTTTTTTAAATAGATGTGTGTTTCTTTTACCATTTATTTTTGTTTTTTAAATAGATGTGTGTTTCTTTTACCATGCAGATTCTTGAGAGGTGGGATACGATAAAAAAACCATTCTTTTGTGAGGAGTTTTATTGTTAGTTTCTTTTTGTTTATCAAGTTGTTTGAGTTCTCTAGAGATTACTTCAAGCTTGACTTGTGGCTTGAGTAACTGTGACCTGGGGCATCTAAGCCATCAAAATCACCAAGGCATCCCACCTAGCATAGGTCACACCAGTCCTTAACATGGCTGGATTTTTACCAAAACAGTTTTGAATTGATAACACATCTACACTCCATGAGCATTGTGTTGTTAAATTTAAAAGGAATTTTTTCTTTAATTAAATTGGGTTTGTAACATAATTATGTCCTTAACAACTATTTATATATATAATATATATATATATATATATTATTTTTTAAAATTTTTTTTATTATATAAATATGCATTTTAATAATTTAATTTAAGTGTACATTTTATATGTGGAATGATATAGAAGACTCTATCTCTAAGTAGGGCATGCTTACACAAACTCAATATTTAGTAAGGTTAGTTAAATTGATTTTCTTAATAAATTTTCTTTTTAGTGAGTAGGGTTAGGTAGTTTTGGTATTTAAATTGATTTGGAAGAGATTGTGTTGGGTATATGTAAAATGGTTTTTCTATTAGAATTTAATATTGTTTTAATTGAGATTGTGAATTTTTATAATTTAAAATGTGTTTTTGAATATTTAAATAAATTTAATGTTGTGAAAAATTATGAGTACTTAAATTGAATTTAGTCCAATTAATACACAGAATGATTCTTTTTCAACTCATCTTTTTAATTGAATTTATCAAATGTTGGTAGAATTTTTCAAAAAGATGTTTCATTTGCAAAGTTCAAATATTTACATTATTTCTAAAAGTGTTGAAATTATTTGTGCATTCAAAAATATATTTTAAACCAGAAATTATAATTTTTGGCAGAAAAAGTAATTTTATTTACTAATTAAATCACTTCCTAAAATTATACAAATTACATTACTCAAATTTACCATTCCAACCAATTAACATAAAATTTTAAATAAACCCTAATAAAATTATATTTAAAAAAATACATAAACAAACCAAAAAAATACACAAACAAACAAATCTCTATCTATCTGATTTGGGATAAAATCCAATGAAAGAAAAATTCGCCCAAACATAGCTTAAGCGTGCTATTTGTTCTCATCATGCTTTTAATAATGACAGTACACATTTTAAGCGCTTTCTTCATAAATGCTTGCTTGGTATTCGTTCAACTGTCCATTCATTCCTGTGCCAGCTTACATTTTCCACCGATGATAGCCGTGAACTGTTAACTATCTGGAGATGCGGGTTGATACTTGTTTGCGGCTGGTTTAAATTATAAAATCATTATTGTCCGGGTAAGCAAATTTTAAAATCCTGCATCATTGACAATTTTAAACGTTAACAGTTAATTAGTTGGAGACCAAGGTTGATACTTGTTTACAACTGGTTCCAACCAAGATATTCAGTATAGCCGGGGCCAGCAAATCTTAAAATCCTGCGTAGTTGACAATGTAGTGGGTAGACAGATCTTCGAGAGGTTTAGGTAATCAGCCATAAAAGGCGGAAGAAAAGGCCAAAAATTCTGGCGTTTAGCGGGCTATAAGGCGGGTGGGGATATAGCATGAATGCTGGTTGTTATGGAGGGACTCTGTGATCTGAAGCGGAGTCTAGGGCTCGCTCTTGTATTAATCCTCACCAGTTTATTTCTCTTCGATTCCTATCTTGTCAATATGTTTCTATCATTTATTTCGCCAGCATCACACACAAAAACGAATTATGGATTGCCTTCGCTTGGTTCCTCTGGATCACTACATGCCGGGTCGCATCACCATGAATCACAGTCCGGAGCAGCATCACCCTCGGTCAAATCACTCGGTGGAGTTCCTTACTACAACAGCTCTGTTAATGAGGTGATTGGTAGTATCGCTGAAACTTTTTCTTTCTTATGGTTGATCATGAGTGGAAGAAAATCGGTGGATTTTTTTTTTTTTTCCTCAGCTTATCATAATACTGAGGATTTGTAAATCAATTCATTTGTTGGGTTTGCATATTACAATAAAGGTTGTTTCAAATACTATTGGACGGGTCGATAGTGTTGAAAATTCACTGGAAAATTTGAGGGGCTTCAAGTTACAAACTTCCCAATCCTATTAAGTTGATAAATTATTTTTCCATTAAATATATAGACTAACGACCACGTAAATTTAATCTACCTTAATTATATATAACTAATTATACAAAACTTATATAAAAAAATTAACCTATAATGTTTAACAATATTTTTTAATTTATAATGTATAACGACAAGATAATTCACGTTTTATTTAATGCATTTCCAGAAAGGGGATAGAATTGAATTGAATTTTGCTGTATGGATGTACTGGAAGCAGAAGAAGCGGATGTTTAGTAGTCCAAAGGTCGAGATCGGCCTGAGACGCGCTCGGGCAGCCATAAGGAAAGCGATTTTACACAGCGAACAGAAACAGGAGGCAGGGGATTCCTATATTCCAAGCAGCGAGATCTATCAAAACGCCCGTGCTTTTCATCAGTAAAATTTCTATTTCAAATATATATATATATATATATATATAAATATATACTCTCGTTCATTGCATCTTCATACGTAGATTCGCGTCATTGTTAGTAAAGCTCATTTGATTTGTATCTTTCTGTGTTTTTGTTATCAGGAGTTATAGGGAAATGCAGAAACGTTTCAAGATCTTCGTATATCGAGAGGGGGAACCACCTCTGGTACACGATGGACCGTGTGTAGATATCTATACGACGGAAGGCAGATTCATTCACGAGCTTGAGCTCGGGAATCAGTTCGTGACATCAAAGCCGGAGGATGCCCATCTCTATTTTCTTCCCTTCAGTGTAAGTATGATGGTCACTTACATTTATAAGCCGGAGACATACAATGTTAACGTCCTAAAACCGTCCTTAAGACGGTTCGTGGGAGATTACGTTAACGTTGTTGCCAACAAATACCCATTTTGGAACCGAAGTCTGGGAGCCGATCATTTCATGCTCTCATGCCATGACTGGGTAATGTATTTCCTTATATCCCTGGGTAACGTAGTCCATTATATCCATTTGGGCACATATATATATGTGTGTGTGATCGCTTTAAAACTATCCAATTTTGGAAATTATCGGATAGAATTCATTCAGAAATGCATTGAAAATTGAAACGTTACGAAAATTCTCGGTTCGAATTTATACAGGAATGCACTGAAAATAGAGTTCATAAGGAATGCTACGTGATGTATTTGTCCCAAAAATTCTGATTGTATTGAGTATTTTTGTTTCGTTTTGGGCATATGCAGGGGCCTTATGCATCTGAAGGAAATCCATTCTTGTACAATAATTCAATTCGTGTTTTATGTAATGCCAACACTTCAGAAGGATTCAATCCCACTAAAGATGCAACACTTCTGGAGGTGAATTTGGGACGAGGTGGGATGACTGGCTTGCTTGGTGGTCCATCTGCTCTAGAGAGGCCTTTGCTTGCATTCTTTGCTGGTGGAAACCATGGACCCGTGAGACCCATTTTGTTCAAGTATTGGAAAAACAGGACTGATGATGATATGCAAGTCCACGAATATCTCCCCAAAGGCTTGTCATATTTTGACCTAATGAAGAAGAGCAAATATTGCCTATGCCCAAGTGGATACGAAGTGGCCAGCCCACGAATTGCGGAGGCAATATACAGTGAATGTGTGCCTGTTATAATTTCCAAAGAGTACGCTCTGCCCTTCAGCGATGTGCTGAATTGGACAAGTTTCTCTGTTCAGGTTTCCGTGTCCGAAATTCCAAATCTAAAGACCATACTGCAATCCATACCAGTAAATAGGTATGTTGAGATGCAAAGTAAACTGCAGCAAGTTCAGATACATTTTACTATAAACCAGCCCCCAAAACCTTACGATTTTTTCCACATGGTTCTTCATTCCATATGGCTCAGGCGGCTTAACATTCAGATTAGCTCATGAAAGATCCCCTCCCCTCTACACATTTCCCCGTCATGCCCACTTGCAAACTTTTTACTGCAACACACTGTTTTCACTGCATTGAATATTCAATAGCGAATAATTCCAGCTTAGAAGTTGGTGATTGTTACTGATACTTGAGATGACCAAGTAAATCAGTTTCCTGTCCATCAATGCCATGCGAGATAAACCGCGGGAGCATGATGAGTCTAACGATTCTACACAGTTCAAACATAGAACTTGGTGTTGTGTATAAATCATATTACTCAGCATATATTTATTTTAAATACAGATTTAATATAAGCTCGAAAAATTTAATTTTTCCACTGGTAAATTGTCGTAAGAAAAATATATTATTTATTTACAAATTGTTTTATAAAAAAATATGCAGTTGTCTATAATGCAACTTTTTGAAAGTTTTTCTTGTAGTTTTTTCTGGTCAAAATCTTGTAGCAATTTATTGGAATGATTCCAAGTTTGATAGCTAGTTTCTGCACAATCAAAGCGCCCCAGGGGTTTTTCAGGGTGCTGAATCCAAATATGCAGTTAAAAAACCATTTTAACTGCAACATATCAAGATTTAACCTCAATTTCTTCCGTCGGATTCGTCACCAAAATCTCCAAAAAATCTCATTATAGACAACTCCAAATATATATTATTAAAATATCTTATAAAGTTATTAATCTTTTTAGATTTTTTAAATTTTTTATTTCGATAAACATAAACAAAATTTCAACTTTAAAGCATGATTAGCTTCTCCACTCAATGAATTGAAATGAATTAATTTGAACTCTTCATTGGTTCATGCAGGTACTCGAAAGTCCATCGATAACGAAAATAAGTATATATGTTTTAGTTATATATGATCGAGCATAGACAATTTGGTAAATTATAACTGCTTTCGTTGGAGTAGTTAAACACCGCCCAAACTACTTCCACGCGTAGTAGGTCACTAAACCAGTTGAATACCTGCCCACCATCCCGTTCAAACCATACCATTCCACTTTCTCTTGAAGTGTTAAAAATTTCTTATCAAGGACTTAGCTATCTTCAAATAAAAGTACACACTTCCATCGTCAACTCAAAGGTCAACTGCCCGGCACCGAAGAAACCAATGGTTTAGAGGATTTGAAACGATTTGCAATACACGCGTTGAAATTGATATTTGACTGAAAAACTAATTTGGAGTAGATGAAATATCGATATCCACATTATCTCTTTTTCTTCATATCGTTCGGTCCTCTGACATTTGTAACGTATGCTGAGTAAGTCATCCTTCCATTCCTAGACACATTCTCTGTATGTGGAAATCCAAATGACATTTTCCTTTCTTTTCAAGATGTATAACGGTGTAGTTATCACTCAGTAACTACAATTTCCTCTATACAGATCTTTGTGAAACCTGAAACCTCCGTGCCCACCTCTACCTATCATGTTGTGTTTGTACATCTTCTTATTCTTACAAGCGCTCACATTTTCCACTCGCCTTTCCTTTAGCAATGTGACATCTTCAACCGTCATGACCAATGCTGTGTCATAAACTTGATTTAAATTACGTGTATATTAGCATTGCATTCTAACTTCTCCTCTACGCTCCCACCAACTATTAATCTTCTTTAACCGAAGCCATCTTTACAAGCAAATTCTTTAGGCCATTCACTTATCAACACATATGTTTTGGCCTTTTGTCTTTTCTATGTAACATATTTTGCACGTAGTTAAACAATTTCTCATTTTATTCCACATCAAGAATTTCCGTTGTGGCTTTGCAAACATCTCGCTCTACTCCATGTTTTTTCGCTCGAGCTGCCGGAATGTTAAAAAGGCAGAGGAGGAAGCAGAGAGATACACACAAAAACGTGAGTTGTTGCTCAATCGCGTTATTAGACATACACTTGATTCACATTACACATCCACAGAGCTATGGCTTTTCTTTCTTCTTGTTTCTCATTACAATGACCCAACAATATATAACCACTAAATTTACTAAATATGGAATCATGCAAACTCTATAACTAGATTTGACTATTCTCTCGCTAATTGCGTCACTCAAACTCAACTACACTCATCTTGCCTTTATTAAACGTAACTTAAACATCCGTGTTGTATGCTAGATTTTCTTTTTAGTTTCTTCTAAATTTTATACTCTGGAAAATGCTTCATTCTCCATGGTACTTTCTTATTGTAAGCTCCATATTTCTTCACTAGTTGTTGTTGCAATTTTTTTTTGACTTCTCTTGTATTTGTTCTAAAAAAATAATTTAACCTTTTTGAGCCTATCTTCTACAACTTCAAATATTTGTTAAGTCATGGACTATTGCCAACACTCTTCATCTTCAAACTATAAGCTTCCCTCTACTTCTTGCACTTCATATTCTTGATCTTTTTTCTGCCATATTTTTCGATAGTAGAATTTGATCTCTTCTCGACTCCATTGCTGAAAGGTTGTTCCAATGCTTTATTCTTCATCTTCAGAAACTTCCGTATCCTTTCCTGCATCTTTTTCTTTATTTTGTCATTCATTTTGTTTGTTGTCTTCTTTACCTTCACACTCAAAATCATTATTAAAAACATATTGATTATACTTTGTAGTGAGATCTTTCTCTACTTCATCTTTATTCTCTGCCTCTACCTTCATTTCCTCTATGGTTGCATCATAATCCTCATTTTCCACTTCTTTACCAACCTTTGTTGTTACAAACATGTTGTGTTGCATCATAATCCTCATTTTCCACTTCTTTACCAACCTTTGTTGTTACAAACATGTTGTGTTGCATCATAATCCTCATTTTCCACTTCTTTACTAACCTTTGTTGTTACAAACATGTTGTCTTCCACTTGGCCTTGAGACATAAGTGGGCTTCTCTCACCAAATAACAACATATTAATGAGATATTTTTGTTGCACATGTGTAACCACTCATAAACAATTAATTTTTCTTCATGAAAGTTAACACCAACAATTTCAATTGTTGAATCCACCAAGCCACTTGTTGTTCCATTGGTAGCTTTATCTCAGGGGGGGCTTCACTATGGGAGAAATACCATACTATGTGCATTCATATTGGCGGATATATATTGAAGAAAAAATGACATAATGTATTGGGGGATATATAGCTGGTAAATGGTTTTTATATTGGACATATAAAAAATATGTGTTTGAGCTCAAATTTAATGAAAAAATATAAAGGGGTATAAGAAATTAATGAAAAATGTATACGTACAATATCTAGTGAAAATAGGGGTTTTTTAATTAGGAAGGTTTACTCAAGTAGTATTGTTAGGGGGTTAACTAATGTGAATTTTAGAGGTATTTTCTAATATTTAGTCAAATTAAAAGTATCGTTTAATATGTCATGAACCTACGTGATATGTTAGAGGTTCATTGAGTGAAGCCCCCTTGCTTTATCTATGCCAAACTTAATTGTTCCTAGTTCATGTACTACTTCTTGAGTAATTTGAACTTTTGCTTCAGAACTTGATGTTATAGTAGCAGATTCAATATTTAATTCTTCATCAAAGATGACAATTTCCACATTGCCACAATTAGTCTCTATTTCTAAAAAGTGACCAAAATATTCACCAACGTAATTTTTATCCACTCTATGATGACATATCCAAGTATGCATGTGTTCCTTAACAATTTAAACTTCACTAACTTCTTCAGCTTCTACTGAATTCATGAGAGATGCACTCTCAGCTCTGCAAACCATTATTACATATGCCAACTCTCTTTTTCATTCTCAAACTTAAATGTCTCAACCTCTTATGCAAAGAGGTCACCATCAACTACAATCTTACCTACTCGATCACACTTGTTATTCACTACTTTATTGGAAGCTTCACCATCATCAACAAGATCTATTTCTGTATTCACCAATTCATAACTCATTTTGCAGTCATCATCCACTTGTTTCCCATCATATTGGGATTCACCATCAACTTCACCATCCATGTCACAGTGGAGTTCTCGAGCATCTATATGCTCTTACTCTACTTCATATACACAGGCTTTAACTTCTCTCTCTATAATATTTTTTGCGTCTTCTTCATCCATCTGCATGTTTGCATAATGGGTTTACTTTTACAATCTTCACGACCAACATCCACATTTGAGTGGGATTCTCCAAGCTCTATTGTCTTTCCAAATTCTTGCTCATTTACTCTTAGACCTGCGACTAACTTCTCTATTGATTCTTCAACACACTGTGACACAATTTGTTGTTGCATGTCACTTTCATTTATACCAATTTATGCTTCCAAGATCTTCCATGCTTCTTGTGAAGATGTATATTTTGATGCTTTGCAAAAAAACTTCTCATCCAACGCCTATTTTATAAGATCAAATACTAAAGCATCACATACTTCATCATACAAAATACTAGACCAGTACTCAATCAACTCTTTACATTGAAAAAAAAGAATCATTTTGACAACCTAAAAGTCAAAATTTTGCTCGTAAATTTTGGAATTGTTGCGAGATCCATCGTGATTTGTTTATCCTTGAATTGTTCTTCTTCATCTACTTGTCTTTTAGATGTCTTGGCTGTGGTGAGAACCTTTATGAACACTTCAAAATACTATGTCTCTTATTTTTTATTTCTTTTCTTGGTTGCCTTCATTTTCGCTTTGTGACCAATGCTTATTGCCTTTTTTCTTTCTTTTGTCTTCTTTCCTCATTGCATCATTGTTCTTTCCATATCCCCCACAAAAAAAAATATGGTTTTCAATATATGCCCCACGACTTACAATATTCACCATATTCACATATCCTTATAATATAAAAATATTTTGCCAACCCAAAATGCTATCATGCTTGACAATTTTTATTTTTTTTCAAAGCCCTAAAATTTCGTTCAAATAAAGCCCTTTCTAAAAAAGACTTTAATACATTAAGACGACCCTTTCTAAAAATTATATGAGTGTTTTTTTTTAAAGGATACCATTAAAGCCCTTTTTAGAGTTACAATGCCATCCAATTTCCATGATACTTTTATGTACAGAGAATATGATGTCATAACTTATCATTATGCAAAAAAATAGTTTAATATGAAAAATTTCCATACTTTGACTTTTTTTTTTTTCAGAAGCCACTTTAATATTATAAGATGAATAAACACACAGGGAGAATATGAGTTCAAAATGGTTGTAGACTTTTCATGCCAATAAATTTTTGTCATTTTATAATATTTGGATAATGCACTTTTCAACTCATGGAGATTGTGTTAGTCTATAAATCTTGTAAGGTGTGTGAAATAATGTGACTTCTGAACTATTGGTGTGCGTTATAGCATGACTTTTGAAGCTTTTAGGGTGCTTTACGATGGCACCCCTCAATTTTTTTTTCTTTTTCATGTAATCCCCAAAGACCTTAGCTCTCTCTCAAACTTAGAAAATTCTCACTGATATTTCTCCTTTGCAAAGATCCTTCTCCCCACTTCTTTTACCTTAATATGGTGGTAGAATTGTAGGTTTATCACCTCCTACTGTCAGGTCAGGAGTAACTCCAGAAAAACTGATTCCTTTATTCCATTCGGTAGCTATCTATTATATACATGAACGTGATCGTTCAGTTCATCTTCTTGATGACTGTTCACATTCAATTCTCCCAATCGTTGAGGATTAGGTGTCAACATTCCCCCCCTTAATCTGAAGGGATGTTGGTGAGTCCAAGCATCGTTCTGAATCTTTCAAGCTTTTCTCTTCCAAGCGCTTTGGTGAAGATGTCTGCAATTTGCTCATTTGTGGAACAATGACGGAGATGGATTGTTTTGGCCTCAACATGATGTCGGATAAGATGATATTTAGTATTGATGTGCTTTGTTCGATCATGGAACTTTGGGTTCTTGGCCAACTTTATTGCAGAGGTGTTGTCAATCATGAGTGGAGTTGATTGTACTTGTTTTACCTGCAAATCTTCAAGAATTTTTCTGAGCCACACAATTTCTTTCGTTGCTTCAGCTACTGCCACGTATTCTGCTTCTGTTGTGGAATCTGCTGGAACTGATTGTTTGCGTGATCTCCAAGAGACAGCTCCTGATCCAAGACTCATAGCATATCCTGAAGTAGATACTCCAGTTTCTTTGTCTCCATCGAAGTCCGAATCAGAGTATCCAATCAAGCTGAAGTCGTCCACCTGTGTATACTTGATTCCAAGGCCTTGAGTTCCCTTCAAGTACCTTAGAACTCTTTTTGCAACAGACCAATGTCCCTCACAAGGCTTTTGCATAAACTTGGAGAGGATTCCAACAATAAATGAAATGTCTGGTCTGGTAGTAGTTAGGTAGTTGAGACTTCCTGCAAGTTGTCTATACTTTGTTGCATCCTCAAATTCCTTTCCTTCAATAGATGTGAGCTTTAAGTTTTGTTCCATTGGAGTAGTAAGAGGATTGCACTCTGTCATGCCAAACCTGTTCAAAAAATCTCCAATGTATTTCTTTTGAGAAAGAAATATGGATTTTGGATGTTGGGTTACTTCAATGCTAAGATAGTAATGAATATAGCCCAAATCAGTCATTTCAAAACTTTTCCTGATTCTTTCTTTATGGATGCAATGTAGCTTTCATTGTTCCATGTCATTAAACGATCATCTACATATACCACAAGATATAGAACTGTTTTGCCAACTTTCTTGACAAATAAAGTTGCATCATCAAGATCAAAATGATTGAAGTTGAGTTTCAGAAGATGCTCAGTTAGCTTTTCATACCAGGCTCATGGTTCTTGTTTGAGGCCATACAAGGACTTCACAAGTTTTCATACTTTATGTTCATGTCCTTTCACAGCAAATCCTTTAGGCTGGGACATAAAAACATTTTATTTTAAATCTCCATTCAAGAAGGTAGTTTTTACATCCATTTGATGGACTTTCCAACCGTTCTGAGCTGCTAGTGCAAAGAGTGTTCGGATGGTGGCCCATTTTGCTGTGGGGGCAAAAGTTTCCTCATAATCGACCCCTTCCTTCTGTGCAAAACCTTTTGCCACAAGCCTAGCTTTGCGCTTGTCAAGTGAGCCATCAGCTTTGTACTTGTTCTTGTAGACCCACTTGTAGCCAATTGGTTTGGTTCCAAATGGAGGATCAACCAGCTTCCAAGTGTCGTTCTTTATGAGGGCATCATACT
>APFE030768596.1:1936-12814 GCA_000404065.3 Pinus taeda | reverse complement strand
ATATTTCTAAACCTTTCATCTACTTTGGTGTAAATGTCAAAGGTTGGCTTATTGACAAAAAGGTGATGAATCTCATGTTGAATATTCAAATCAAACTGTAGGCCTTCTATAAATGCTTCTCCACTAATAACTCCTTTGGCCTTTACAAACTTTGAAGCATCAGCAACTATGTTACATAGTTGTTCCTAGTAGTTTTCTAGTCGAATCAATTTTCCATTAGAAGTCCTCAGAGTAGGTAGACCCTTTTCCTACAATAGTGTGAACTTTCTATTGAATCTTCTGACTTGCAACTCGAGCTCTTTACATTTGTTCTCTAGCTATATTTCTAAACCTTTCATCTACTTTGGTGTAAATGTCAAAGGTTGGCTTATTGACAAAAAGGTGATGAATCTCATGTTGAATATTCAAATCAAACTGTAGGCCTTCTATAAATGCTTCTCCACTAATAACTCCTTTGGCCTTTACAAACTTTGAAGCATCAGCAACTATGTTACATAGTTGTTCCTAGTAGTTTTCTAGTCGAATCAATTTTCCATTAGAAGTCCTCAGAGTAGGTAGACCCTTTTCCTACAATAGTGTGAACTTTCTATTGAATCTTCTGACTTGCAACTCGAGCTCTTTACATTTGTTCTCAAGCTATATCATCAAATTAATTTTTTTTTAAACTCTTTTAACCTCCACTACTATTGTTGTAATGTTTGGAATGTTTAGGTCCTCTAATTCATCCTTGGTATTGGAGTTTAACAACTTAATACTCTTTTGTACCTCATCTGGTCTATGCTGTGAATCTGCTTTATTATTTTGTATTGTTGACTTAGCTCTTCGCATGAGTTATTCCTACTCAAAATTGATTTGAATTGATGGCCACATATCTGTTATATTAGCATTGATATTCTGTCAATGTTATTTTTTGCCTCTGTCAACATCTGAATGATGAAAGACTAACTAGTCTTCATATATCTGAATTTGTTGAATGAGCTTGAAGTTCTTCTACACTTCTGTTAAATAGGCGTTATCAACTTTAATTTTATTGTCCTCCATTCGAATCAATGTTGCTGATAAATTTTCTTTCTTTTCCTTAACTGATCATAATTATTCCAAATATTTAGTAAGATCTTTTGTAGAATCTAAATATGTTTCCTTTGCTGAAGTCTCTACTATTGTACCTGTGCCTAATGTAGAGGTCCCTGCTGCTTCCCACTGTTCTCTTTCTCTTAGCAATGTTTCCATTTCCTGCTCCATTTTTTGTACTTATTGTAAATAATTTCTCCTTTTCCATTTCTATGCTAGCAACTTTTTTAGCTTGAGGATGTTTTGTGGATGGTAGCTTTAGTTGCTTTCTTAATGCTTGAATCTCTACCTCTTTTCTCTTTATAAGCTATTCTGTTGCCTTAATATTAGGAGGGTCATATCCTAACTTTATTATCAAATATTCTAGAGATTTGATTTTGTTTTCTTTAGAAAGTGAGGCCATCTTCTCAATATTCAACTGATAATGTATGTTTTTCAAGGATGACTGTTATTTGGAAACAAACATGAATGAACCAGTGATTATTGAAAAGATCAGCTCCCTTGTTTGCTTGTGTAAATCGATTTCATCGATTTCATTTATCTTCCTTGCATCAATTGATGAAATGGAGGCTTTGTAGTCTTCAACACTCCTTAGAGCTGGCACTAAAGGTTCCATTAACTCCATTTGGAACTTTCCTTTCTCTGAGTCGAATGCAGAGAGAAACATATGTTGTCTTTTCCCTGTCTGCTTCCAAAATTATGACTAAGTTGAAGCCTTTAAAGCTTCATTTTTCAACTTGATCTCCTTGTGCCTTTAAAATATACTTTGCTGAGTTGAAATTTGAGAACTAGAAGATACTGAAGACTGAACTGTTGGTTCTATAGTAGGTGACTAAATTGTTTCTTTTGCTTGAGGAAAAGGAATGATAGGAGTTCTTGTCAAAACTACTGTGGTTGGCTTCTATGTATCTCTTTCTTTTGGAGATTCATCTTAGATAGTAATCACCGGAGGATCAACTTGAGGGTCTAATTTTCTTAGTATTATTTGGGTCCTTCTTTTTCCTTTTAAAAACAATAAATTTTGCACCTTGTGTTTCAGATTCAATAGGGGACATGTCCTCTCTCCCCCTTTTGACGTCCTTCCCCTTAGGAATAGGTGTGTGCATGGATGACTTACTAACCAATCATTCTTCAGATTTTTGTAAAGTGCCCTCCCTCCATTCCTCTTGGTTAGCATATTATCCAATTTCGAGCCTTAGTTTGTGTGCATAGGAAGTACTCTTTTGTTCCAATCTAAGTTTTGAAATGATGCCCAGAGGATCATAATACCAAGAGAAACTAGGCTTAAATTTCATTTGACTTAAAATGGCTTCCACCTCCTTTGTTGCGGCTTTGGTCTTGAAAATATAAGGACCTATATTAACCTTTAGCTTGAACTATGCTTTCTTTTTGTAGGACATAAAGTGTAGCTCATCCATATTCAACATTTGTCTAGAGTATTCTAATGCAAATATCCTGACATGTACAAACACTGGTAACTTGTAAGGAGGTAACTCGGATCCATATAATCTAATTTCAGTATAATTTTGGTATAAATACAAGTCTCCAACCATTGATTGCTCTGACAAGTGAAATATATTCTTTATCTTTAGTGAAATACTCGGGATCACATTGCTGCAAAGAAAGCATAATAAGGTATGTAGAAACTTATCAACAAAATCAGTGTAAGTGTACTCCTCTAAGTTATTTCTAACCAGAGAAATCTAATGAATCGCTGACAAAGGATTTCCCTCATTATCTATCTTCTGTAAAGGAAATTTGAACATGTTTGATTGATGAAATAACATAAGATAAACCAATACCAACTAATATTTGAAAACACCTTTGGCTTTGAAATTTACAAATTAATCATGCAATGCATTGGAAAAACACTGACTCTAATTGAAAAGAATGGAAGGCTTTTTGTCAAATGCAAAAATTGACAAAAATACCAGAACTATTTCATCTAACCATTGATCATTATAATACCCAAATAGTTGAGTTACCATAGAAATTACTTATTTAAACATTTCTCGAAAAATGGAGACTGTGTATGGGGGATTGTTCTAGGGTAATTCAATATTTTTGGGAAGGAAACATTCGAAGATTTGTGCTCTATAAGGGAAAGTCAACTTTTTGTATAATTCCATCAATACATCGACTTAGAAAGGATGATGGGAGGCTTTGTATTCAAGTTGCATGGCTTGGAAAATAATTTCAGGGGAAATGGAGAAGATGACTTCATTATTTTGGGAAATAACAACTTTTTGGATTGGCTAGTATCGAAGATGGAACCAAGAGGAGAATTCAGGAAAAAAGTGAGTTTGGGGGAAAATAAACTAAGGGAGAAGGGATTCCCAAACGTTTAGATCATCACTTTTGTCAAGGAATTTTTTTTTTATCCCAGTTCTTAAGTTCATATATGTTGAATTCACACTGTGTCTCAACAATTTTATATTGGGTGTCAATCAGAGGGGATTTATCAAAATTAGGGACAGGGGGAATCATGGGTTTTTTCTCCAACACTTTCCCCTTTCCTTTGCGTGTCGACATGTTGGAAATAGAACAATAGGAAGGCAGAAAAAACCCTATCAGAATGCAATTGATAGAAAAATCCTAAGAACAAGGTTACCTGGGTGAAATTTGGTCAACTTCGCAGAGGAAAACCTGTTGTAGAATGTTGCGAGTTGGTGCCAACTTAATCTTCAATCTGTAGAATCAAAGGTGTGGTGAAAGGATTAAATTGAAGGCTTCTAAGGGTTTTTATAACATTTCGATTGGTTGTATAATGAAAAAATTATTGTGATGGACCGGGGGAAATTTACTAAGAAAACATATAAACAATGAGAAATTTAAATGAAATAACGTCAATATTGGATTTGGCGGCAATTATTTGATTGTTGAATGGCTAGTAGATGTGGAGGTGGTGGCGTGGAAAGATAGGTGGCGAGAGCAAAGTGGTGAATGTTTGAAATAAGATTGAGAAGGGGGGGTGAATCAATATTTACGAATCAATAACTTTTTCCATTTCATAATCAGATTTATATATGCTACTTTAGTGAAGGGACCTCATGTATGAACGCAATTGTTCTTAAGGCAACCCATGTATATCCAGTGAACTTATCATTTAGTTAATTCATCATATGTTTATCTTTAATCAGTGCATCAATACTTTATTAAACAGTAAATGGTAACCATGTGCAATAATAATAAAATAAACCATCACACATGAACACCAAGGTTTAAGGTGGAAACCTAAAGTGGGAGAAAAACCACATGTTGTTGTTGTATATGTCTTCTTTTTAATATAAAGAATAGGTTGTTTAAAATGTTATACTGGTGCAGACTCATACCAGTATGAAGGCACCCACCTGTAGAAGGCTAAAACCTTCTCTCATTATCTAGCTTCTACTGGAAGGGAGCTACAATCCCCTAGCTCTTGTACTAGATGATATGTTTACCAGTACATAGGCACCGACCTACCACCTTCACTCATTCTCTAGCTGCTACTTGAAGGGAGCTCCAACCCCCTGATCTAATCACCACCCATTACTAGTAGGAAGCTTAGACTTCCCCACTGAAGGATCCAAACCTTAGTACCCTCTGGGGACCATGTTTCATAAATTTTCTGACAGGATACTCTTGGTACACAACAATATAATATGAAGGCCTTGTTTCATCAAATTTTCACACTGGACCCATCAATAACATTGAAGCTCAAAATCAATCACCTCTGCAATATATCTATCAACTACATCTGCATCAACCAACCAATGAAACCCAATCATCAATCTCTGATATAATTGAAACCCAATATCACTTTTTGAATCAACCAATTATTGAACCAATGACACAACAGAATCAAACAATTACTTCAACCTCTGACACAACTAAATCACACAATCACTGAAAACCCAATAAACCGATACTTAATTAAAATTCAACCAATCAACTGGAATAGTTAGATCACTGTAACCAATACACAGATCTGAACCCAGAACTCTACGTCAACAGCAAGAACCAACTGCAACCTAAAAAATCATATGTCAAAATGCATATGCTACTTCAATGAAGCCAACCTGCATGTATACACTACTTCTTTTAGCCCAATTTGTGTATACTTATAAAGATACTGAATCATAAACCTTTAAACCAAAAAATGTGTCAATCAATGACGTTCTGAAGATCTATTGTCAATTTACAGAGTTCTAAACAAATAGCAACAAGGATCACCTTTCCTACTCAATCAATCAATCAGGCAGACTCAGTCTCCTTAAACAATCAATTTTAGTTTTAGATCTAATGAAGACATCATTAACAAACAAGAATAAAATAACAGCACTGATCAGATAGACCAGTCATCTCTGAACAACAAGATTTTCTTTTGCATATGCTACTTGGAAGAGTCCAACCAACATGTATACGTGCCTTCACCAAGGCGAACAAACATATAGATCTGTAAATACTTATAACTTTGCATCTATTCCAAACTTCAGACATACCTAGATCATAACATATAAAGGATAAAACATGATTTAGAATTCAAATCTATCCTATCCATTATCAGATCATACAATGATAAGTTATGTCAGGTCTCATGCTCCTGATCCATCATTAGATCTCAACCATCATCAAACACTCAAGTGCATACTTAGTTCAGATGAAGAAAAGCATGAGAAACCCATGTCATGCATATTTTATTTTGATATAACTCTTCATAAGATATTAATTACTTGTGCACTTAGCCCTTTGATCTTCTCCTCCTTATATAGTTTTAGCCTTTATCAATACCTCAGACCAAAACAACACTTTAGAACCTGTGGTATTCTTGGACAGGATCAAATATCCATTACTCCGCTCAATATTGTGGGCTAATACCATGTTATTGAACCTTGGTATTATTTTAGACTTAATTTCCTTAATTTTCAATCCCATAAATGCTTTTCTTCTTATGAAAGTGCTTTCGTACATATACGCTCTTTTTGTACAGTGAACCTATGTATACAACTTAATGTACTTGAAAACATTATTTTTCCTCAATTGCTTAATTCTGATATGTAGTCCTTTATTCCATCATCTTGTTCTTATGTACCATTACTCTGTTACCTCTAAATAGACCTGTTCTATTGTGATTTTCCATTGTATATTACTTCTGAACTGATTCCTTTAAACTGCCTTGCATTTTGTCACATATGTAAACACAATTGCCATGCATTTTGTCACATCTTTTTTATACTTTTATCAATTAGTTCATTCATCAAAGAACAACTATTATCAAGGAAAACACACACGAACAATCTCCCAGTATCAAACCTTTGATCATTATTCTGTTCTTTGATTTTGTCATCTCTGACCCGTTCATTCATCGATATTCCATCATTTTGTCACCTCTGATCTATCTTGTAGATTCATCTAATTGCCATACACTTGTTCTTCTACAAGTGAGTTGCCATCAAGGGCAACACATGCATCATAATGCCAAAAATACCCCCCTTTGGACTTGATTTCAACCATATTGCTGTTGATTACTTCAAGCTGTACAACCTGTTAGAGATATCAAGCAACACCAAAATACTCTCCCCCTTTGACATCAAGGGAAAAGGGCTAACTGACGAATGTTAAATGAAGACTTCTATATATGAATTACTGAATATGAACAATGCTCATGCTCCCCCTAGGAACATGCTAGATTCTATAATCAAACTCCCCCTTAGTACATGTTGAGATGTACTATATAGTCTATGCTCCCCCTAAGCACATGTAGAGTTTGAAAAAATATTTTTCAAAATAATAAAAGGACTCTATAACTCAACTATGTGAGTATGACCTTCCTATCACAAATGACTCATACATACATCAATCACCCAACCAAGTGGGGTACACCAAATTTGACTCATCCACCCAACCAAATGGGTTTACATATTTGACATGATGTTAAAAGTCCATACATGACTAAATATGACAATTATTACATCATAGATATTTACATGACCTTTACATCAAATGATATACATGACATTTATAACAAATACCAAATATCTAAAGAAGACCATGAAAGTTATCAACAACTATCATACACCATATATGATCTGCACCATAAGCATCTGTCAGTAAAACCTATAAATTTCCATCATCAATTTGCAAGATAAGCAAATGTACCTTTAATATCATTAACATGTGATAAATTATGTTGTATATAGATATCAACCCATCTTCTTGATCTTATCAAGATCACCTTGCTCCATTGCCTTCCATGACTTAACTAAGCATATGTCATATCTCCAAGCAGTAATATAAAACCATTCACAACATATCATATGTACCATCATCATTGTACCAAGAACTGCATGATCTTTCCATAACACCCCTCAATATATTAATCATGTATCTTCACTAGGGATTTTTCAAACATCCCACATTTGATAAGAATCAACCATGACAATCAACATATGTGAGAATCAAACCTATCATCATAAAGTAATAACTCATCATCATTATGTGACTAAGCAAGCCATGTCTCCAAATAACCATGCCTTCAAATAGATATGTCTTCATGGAACCTACAATAACACCATTCTTTTGGCCAACCAACATGATTTACCAATGTGTAATTTAAGTAATCATCCATGTATGCAGCATAATATATATATTCATCATAGAGATACCAGTATGTATCTATCTTCTCATCAATGTGAAAAGTAAACCATGAGCACATAATCATTTGCAAAACTTTTTTGGTATCATTAAGATCAATAATATTCAACCAATATACCATATGGGAGCCAAGAACCATAGGGATCCTACACCATATGAAATTTATGCATCTTTGAAGGCATGATGACAACATCATAAAAGAAATGAGTGATATTTAACAAATAATGAAGATGTGTACTCAAGCTTTGTTCTTCTCCTTGACCTTATGAAGATCAACATGTAAGAAACATACCATATGTACTATTTGCATCATCAAAAGAGTCATCCACAATCATCCATAAATCTTCTTTGAATAACAACTATGTGGCTCAAGCAATATAAGTATCATATGAGACTTTATCATAGGAAACCCATGGCTGCAGCATAACATGATGTATCATTTAAATACTTCAACAATATAAGCATAATCATCATCATTATGTACCAAGGACTTCCAATCACAATTCTAACAATGCATTAGAAGCATAGCATATTCTCCCTTTGAACCTGTGCCAACTGTTCACTGTCAGATCTGATCATTGCATATATCAGTAAGAATCATCAAGGCATTATTATCAACTAGTTATACATAAAATCATCAACAACTTATGAGGGTCAAAATCACTTCTACATATCATCAACAGACTGTAATCATCATCCATCAGAATAGAAAGGATAATTGATAATTGACTGAACCATATCATACCCCTTTTCCTGAGTCTGTCTTAGTGCTTCTACATCAAACCAACATATACACAATTTTGCAACTTCTAACTCACATATATACGTGATTGGTCTTGATGATTATTGAGTATGAGAATTAGAACACTGAAGTTTCATAATTTTAGTTCCTCCTGAGTCTATTCTATCTGTATACTAAGCTATCCCACATTTTTCTATCTGTAATTCCTTCTTCTTCCATACCATGGAGTTTGATGATGTTTGG
Source organism: Pinus taeda (assembly GCA_000404065.3). Taxonomy (NCBI): domain Eukaryota; kingdom Viridiplantae; phylum Streptophyta; class Pinopsida; order Pinales; family Pinaceae; genus Pinus; species Pinus taeda. The sequence continues at coordinate 4,125 of APFE030768596.1, read as the reverse complement.
TCCTTTTGGTATGTTGGCCAAAATTTTCTCCTGCATTCTTTTGCTATATTCCCAAACTTGTTACATGCATAACATCTTATATGTTTCATATTCCTTCTAAGCCAATAAATGGCTTTGTAACGAAACATATCGCAAAAAAAACAATATCCCTTAAAGTAACTGAAAGTTGATGATCTTTCTGTGTGATGATTATTATCTTGAACCATTCTACTTCTGCATTTGGCTGCGATATATCCAAAGTTGTGACATATAAAAAATTCAAAATTATTAATCATAGGAAATAACCGATTATCACTTCCATAGCTAGGAGTAAATGATTTTATTTGAAGTCTTTCTTTCCTTGGTTGTTGATGGGGTTGACCTCTTATCTCCTTGTTGAGCATTTTAGATTTTTCATTAGAGTTCCTTGCCTCATCTTGTGAGCTAGATTCACCTTCAATAGTTTCATGATAATCAAGACCAGATTTGATGATAAGAGACCTTTGACTACTAAGAATATTATCCAAAATCTTAGTACTATCTTGAAATATCAGAAGTTTATCCTTTTCTTCTAATTTACCTTTAATTTATGATATTTACCTCAACCTGATATTTCTCTTCCTTTTCCAGATATTGCTTCTTCATGGTTTCTTCAGCTTGACTTCCTTCTTCCACTTGTTGTTTTAATATGAAAATCTCATTTTATTGTTCTTAATCTACTTCAGGTAGTTGTTCATTATTCTTATTTTAATTTTCAAGATCTTCTTTTTGAGAGACTATCTCAGCTTGAAGACTTTTATAGTAACTGTATCTTTCTATAAGTTTCTTAATTGTTGTATCCGTCTCATTTACTTAATTTCTCAATGATGTCACTTCATCTTGTAGCCTTTGAAATTGATCTTCCATTTCTTTGTATTGATTTCTTATTTTGTTTCCTTCCTCCAATTGAGCTTTTAGCCTGGTAACTTCTTCCTTGTAGGCACATTCCCTTTTATCAATTAGACCTTTTTGATATCTAGTTGTGTCTATGAGAATTTTAAATTTTGCCTCTACTCGATTTATTTCTCTTTCACCAATGATGTCACTTCATATTGTAGCCTTTGAAATTGATCTTCCATTTCTTTGTATTGATTCCTTATTTTGTTTCCTTCCTCCAATTGAGCTTTTAACTTGGTAACTTCTTCCTTGTAGGCACATTTCCTTTTATCAATTAGACCTTTTTGATATCTAATTGTGTGAATCTGTGAGAATTTTGAATTGTGCCTCTACTCGATTTATTTCTCTTTCACCCATAAGAGAAAATTCCGTTGTTTCGCTATCAAATTCATTATCTTCAAATTAATAGAGAAATGTATCACCAGAGGACAACAAATTCATACATGATAATTCTTTTTCTTGTTTATATTCATTCTGAGGTGATTATGAATCTGAAGAGTTTCTTCCACATAATAGCAAATCGTCTCTCCCACAGTCACATTTCCTTTGAGATGTCTTTTTCTTTTGAGGTGCTTTCTTCTTTTGCTTCTTTCACATTGTTACTACGAATCTCCTTCAAGCGATCAACCTTCTGCCAAAGGACTCGCTCTGATACCAATGTTGGAAATAATAATTGGGGGGGGTGGCAGGGTGATTTACTATTTACAAATCAATAAATTTTTCCATTTCATAATCAGATTTATATACGGTACTTCAATGAAGGGAACTCACATGTGCACACAACTATTCTTAAGGCAACTAACATATATCCAGTGAACTTATGATTCATTTAATTCGTCATATTTTTATATTTAATAAGTGCGTCAATAATTTAGTAAACATTAAACAATAACCATGTGTAGTAATAATAGAATAAACCATCACACTTGATAAACACACATGAACACCAAGGTTTAAGGTGGAAACCCAATTCCGGAGAAAAACCACCTGTTGTTGTTGTCTCTGTCTTCTTTTTAATATAAATAATAAGGTGTTTACAATCTTTTACTGGTGTAGACTCAAACATGTATGTAGATATCCACCTGTAGAAGGCTACAACCTTCTCTCATTCTCCAGCATATAATGGAAGGGAGCTACAACCCCCTAGCTCTTGTGCTGGCTCATATGTTTACGAATACATAGGTACTGACCTACCACCTTCACTCATTCTCTAGCTGCTACTGGAAGGGAGCTCAAACCCCTTAAACTAATCATGAGCCACTACTGGAAGGAAG